>JAQGAY010001402.1:0-14562 GCA_034698085.1 Polydesmus angustus | reverse complement strand
TGATTGTAGTAGAGAAGATAATCCTGTATTTAACTCTGTTGATTTTAATACATGTGCATTTCTTCTTTTGTTATTGTTTGTTAATTTTGGATTAATATTCTTTTAAAATTTCAAACGTACGAGAAATGAGATTTATCCTGGATGTGATTTGATTAAAACCTATCGTCGAAGTTAGTATTCTACTAATTTTAATTTATTAAATAAATTTCGTTTAGATTTTTAAAATATTTTTTGCGCTTAGAAATGTCAAAACCACCCGGAAAAGAGAAGGAATTTTCTCTTTTTAAATTAAAATCTTTATTGGGGTTGAAAAACAGTGGGCCATCTCCACCGGAATATTACGCTAAAGGCAAACCTGAAGATTATGTTCCTTCCATCGAGATTTTAAAGGCTTGCATTTTAAAATTTAAAGTATTAACAATTAATGCTGATATATTTATTATTTAAATATTGTAGGAAATCAGTAGTGGATCACCTCCAAGTCAACGAATTAAAGCAATGAAACGTATATCTGAAGACATGCAAGGAAAAAAGCTTCATACGGTAAACATTTTTTAAACCTAGGTTAAACCAATTTTAAATAGTTGCTGTATGTCAATATTTTTCCCAGCAAACATTGGAAACTATTTGGTTTAATATTGAAGATCTAGCGCAGTTCCCACAACCTAAACCCGTTAAAGCTGCTATTTTTGAATTTATTAGCAATGTTATAAAAACTCAAGTAATTTAAAGCAGTACAGTATTATCTATTTATAATAATTACATTATTATACATTGGAATATATTTACAGTATGATAATTTGGGATTTTTACGAGTTAAATTTTTTGAAGTGGTGTGTAACTCTGAAACAGATGAAGATTTTAACGAAAAGTAAGATAATTTTAAGTTTTTAATTTACTATAAATAAACGAATTTATTCGTTAAAGGATTGCACTTGCAAGGTTGCTAACGCAAAATGGTCGCGAAATTGTTGACTTGGAAGAAAAAATTGGTAAAGTTAAGTTTTTGATTTTATTAATTTAATACTAATTATTATTATTAGGTCAGTTTGTATATAAACTTGCATCTCCAGCTTTTCAAAGCAATTCAGTGTATGAGTTTCTTGATATGTTAATCAATTTAATAAAATTAAATTCATCGTATTTGGATAAGCAGACTATTAATCATGTTATAAGGTTTATTTTTATTTTCTTATTTAAATTTATTTTTAATTATTTTAATATTTAGCTTGATAAGCCAGTTTATGTGTAAAGCGGTTAATATTGACGGCGTTATCGTAAGTTGCCTTTAATGAAATGGAATTTTTACAATGGTCAATTTGTTTCTTTGTTTGAAGATGAGTTTACAAGTTTATGAAGTGATTGTTAGCTTTAGCTGGGTGCCCACAGAAAGTCTGGAATGTTTACTTTCGTCTCTTTGTTGTTGGAGTGGTGTTAAGCCAGTCTCCAGACAAGCGTTGAAGGTTTGATATTCTTTTATAGGGTTTTTCCTTCCTCTAACTTTAATATTACTTAGATCGCGAGGAACGTAATGGGTAGTCATATTGGCCACAGTGGATTGTATACGTTATGCAAAATTATGTCATCGACGTATGTTGAATTGCATAATTCAAAACAATTAATAAAACATTTATTTTTTTTCCCTTATAGAAAAAACAAGGATAATCTTCTCACGTTACGAGGAGCAATATTTTTTACTGGAATGTTTGTATGGGGTTCTTTTACAATTTCATCTCTAAAACTAGCTAATACATTAGTGCTGACTTGCTATTTGAACGTACGAGTTATTTATTCCTTTATTATAGTAAACCTTTTTAAGTATATTGATTATCTTTAGGCTTTAGAAGAAAACTATTGTTCTATTGCTAACGAAGTATTTGTTTCGGTACGCCGACTATTGAAAAAATATGGCAAAGATCTTGATCAGACAGTTTGGAATTTAGTTATGGAAATTATGGAAGTCATCGTTAAGCAATGTATTGACAATGCTAATGGCGACTGTGTTCGTTCTATAAAGTTTCGGGAAATATTGGCAGAAATAGAACATTTGATTGATTCTAGGCAATTTAAAGGATGTGAAAAAAGATTTTTTGCTATTATTGAAAAGTGTTCATCATTTCAACCAGTATGTCTATTCAACTGATAAATATTTTGTAAATTACTTAGTAATTATTCAATTAATAGGAAACTTCTGTATTGCGTCTACTAATATTTAAAGCTTCTTTCATCACTTCATTAACAGCTGATTGGCTCTCTTCTTTTAACGAATTAATTGATAAATTTTACAAGTTAGATTTTTGACTGGCGTTTGGTTTTAATAATTAGTTAACTTGTTTTTGTACAGGCACGAGACTAGAACAGTAATTCGATTGAAGGTTTTGCAAATTATTAGCGAATTTTATAAGGACTATCACAACTATTACGGGGTAGGCCTACTTGAGAGCAATTTTTATTAGTCATTATAAATTTATAATTAAATAATAATTTTTAAGAATGAGTTGGCGGAGAAAATTATATTACCTTGTTTTGATGATCTGGAGAACGAGTGTGATGTAACCGTCAACAATGCAACCGTTGATTTATTAATATTTATAGCTCAGGATTGTGATTCGAAAATATGTTTAGATATTGTTGACATTTTATCAAAGGTTTGTATATTACTTTTATTAATTTTAATGACTACTATATTATAATGAGAGATCTTATTTAGGTTGTAGATAGAATACGTTTAGATGCAAAGAAAGAGTCTCCCGAAACAATCCATGTTATAACAGACAAGGAAATACAGGATATTAGATGGTGCATTTTAGGTTTGATAAAATTATTTGAGGTGAGAAAGTTTATTAAGTGAGATTAAGTTTATTTTTTAATTTAATTCTTTTTAGAAAAAAATCTACGAGTGGCCACCTTCCGTAGCTATTAAAATTTTTATGGTTCTTGTTAAACATTTGGAATTGCATTACGATTCTTCAATATTATTAAGGGATGTTGGTTGTTTGCGAAGAGCAGTAAGTGTCTATATTACAGATAGACGATTTTTCTTGATATTGTAAAATTTATAATTGCAGGTTTTCGATTGCTTGTTGAAATTGCGTTCAAATGATCAGCGTGAAATTGGAATGTTAAATTCATCTGGAGAAGTTCAATATAGTCCTCACCTTCATTGTAATAGGTTAGTTGAAAAAAAATTAAAATGGTTTTAGTTAGTTTTTATTATTATTTATTAATAACAGAGGAGATAAAATAACTGAAGCATCATCGGTTGCTGAAAGTAGTTTGTCAATAGAACGGTTTTTACTGGTTCTAATACATTGTTTGGGAATGGTGAATATAACTTCTAGACTATTATTTAAGAATATTGTATTAAAGATTCTATTTTAGGAAAAGGACTGGCCAGTTTTACAAAATGTATTACTAGGATTAAGAAAGTTACTTCAAAATAAAACTTTTCTTCTTTCATCGCCACATTGTATTGAAAATTTGGGTTCTGCGGTTTGCAGTTTGGTAAAATGCTTTACACTTTATAATTAGAAAATATTAAAATGCTATTTTGTGCTCAGATTGGCAAGCAGTCTTTACAACTTCCGGAAAGTTTACGAAATTGTGAACCTCCTTTAACGAAAGCGGACTTTCAAGCGTATGTATTTTCAATTCAGGTTGCGTTAACTTCTTATGACAAGTATATGGACAAACAATTGAAAGTACTTTAATATAATTATTATATATCATGTTATTGCAAAAATTAAACATTTATGACCATAGAAATTGCTGGTTGTGAGTTTAAAACGTGGAATCCCGACCAAGTGTGCATCAATATGTATAGCTGGACTTGCAGTTTGTAATTTAGAAATGGGTGAAGTTATGCTTGGTGAACTTGCAGATGTTTTACTTATACTTTCAAAAATTTCTGCTACCGTTAATATTGCTACATCAATTTTAGAATTTTTATCCAGTAAAATTTGCATCTTTAAACGCGCTATGCAAGATTGTAACTAATTTTTTTTCTTTTTCCAGCACTTGCGTGCTTTCCTAGGTTATACTCCTCGTTTACTCAAAAACAATATATGAGCATTTTTGCCATAGCCGTTTCATACACTAATCCATTTAAGTGAGTAGTGTTTATTTTGTTAAGTTTCTTTTAATAGATTAAATTGGGTTCGAATATTCTGTAGGTTTAATCATTACGTTGTTTCTCTGGCCTATTATGTAATTTCATTATGGTTTGTAAAGTGCCGAATTTCTTACAGGAGAGGATTTGTTAGTTTTATCATAAAGGTAACCAATATTCTTTGCTATTTTGTTTTACTTGCTGTCAATTTTAATGTAAATATTTTGGTTCTGACACTTTTAAAATGTTATGTAGACATTAAAGAACATTGTACCATTTCCAAAACCTGACACTTTAGTAAAAACGGATGTTGTATCTGGAATTGCGGGTGCCGCGAAAGTAGACTGGCCGGTAGTAAAATCTGAAATAACACCTAATAGTAAAGAATGTCTCCTAGGAAATAAAGATGGAACTTCCACTAATAAGTAAAAATTAAAAGTTATGATGCCTTTTTTATTTAATTATTGGTATTTTGATTTTATTCAGGCCTGGTAATTCTGATAGACTACTTACATTTCATCGTGACATGATTGAAACGTTTGTAGATTTTCTAAATCGCTATACTTTCTCAGATGAGTCTACTTCACCAAAAAGGTGATAAAAAAAATCGTTTTTGATTTTAAAATTATTTTAAAGGAACACCGTAATATTTTTATAGAACCCCTATTGGTGAATTTTTGTTAAATTCTGGTAATGCTTGTACTTGGTTGTTGGGGAATTCCATAATTACTATTACTACAAGTGGTTGTGGAAGGGCGGCACTAAGTAAAAGTAATGCAGTATTTGATAAAGGTTTGATAAAGGTTTTTAACTTTTAAGCTAATTTAATTATTATTAATTAAACATTTACTTAGGAGGAGATTTGAGACGACGACATCACTCTGCTGCAGTAGAAGCTAAAGTTCGTCGTAGTTTAAGCGTCGATTCTGATAAATCAGAAATTCAATCCCAAGATGATTTGGAAATACTTAAATTATTGAAAAAAGAAAACATTTCGGGGCCACAAGCATGCAACTGTTGGTGTCAAGAATTTGCTGAAGTTTATATTCGCCGACCAACAGGAAATGTGTCGTGGATTTTAAAACTTCAAAATTCTGATCAAATAAACGGGAATGACGATTTTTCTTTCGCAGACGTGTCAGATTTAATATATGAAAATTACCAACAACGCCAAAATTTTAAAACCGGTCACGATACTAATTTGGAACTGTATTCTAAATTTCCTGAAAAACACATAACAAGGTTTGGCCATGAGAGGATTGACAGCGAAAGCTTAGATGAAAAGGAGCATGAAGCTTTTATTCAAGATGTGTTGGGTATAAATGGTTATGTTAAAGAGTTGACATAAAATAACTTAGAAATTATTGTTATTTAGGAGGCAAAATTGACATTTCCTCTTCTGAAGAGCATAGTATTGAAAAAGTAACAATTGATAAAGATTGCTCAATTAGTTGTTCAAATACCGATGGAGGTGGTAAAACAGATATGGCAGTGGAAGGTTCAATAATCGATTACACCAAAATGATGCCCAGCAAAAATATATTGTTTAATTTTTTTAATAGCACAAAAGGAACCAAACTTTGAAAACATTAACGTGCCAGTGCTTGAAAATGAACCAAAATTATCTAGTCCGGAAGCAAAATCTGTTTCCAATCGTATAGACTTAAATTCTGGTATTATTTCATTATTTAAACGTTTGAAGTAAAAGATAAAATTGTTGATACATTAATTATAAATATATATTTTAGATTCCCGTAATCCTAAGTTAAGCTTACCATTAAAAAGTTTTGTAAGAGACAATAACACAAAAAGTAGAATGTCTTTGTTGAAAACTGCGAATGATCAAGGAACTCGTATGGCATCTACGTCCTTAACAACTGGTTTATTATTTTTTTTAAATATTATTATAAAATTTTCTAATTAATTTAATTAAAATTAAGATACAGAAAGTTTACAACCGTTTCCTAGAGATAGATGCAACACTATAGCTGTAATGAGTCCAGCAAGAGATAAAGTGTTTAAAGCCGAAGATGGGTTACAATTGTCATCAAAAGATTCTTCGCTAAGTTCGCTTGTGGGTAGTAAATGCACCCAAACTCATGGCCTAGATCCAAGGTTAATTTTATATTATTTTTTTGTAAATTTAGTACGGCATTAATTTAAGTGATCTATTTAAGGTTTGTATTTCTTCAGCTGTATAATAGTTTTCGATTTGGAGTTTCGACGGAAGAACCCATCTTTATTAAATCTCAAGTAAGCTTAATAAATTATTAATATTATATTTTAAAAAATGCATTGGATTGTGTTAGGTTCTTGACCGATCTCTTGTGGTACTTGATCATATTTTACCATTTG
Source organism: Polydesmus angustus (assembly GCA_034698085.1). Lineage (NCBI taxonomy): Eukaryota > Metazoa > Arthropoda > Diplopoda > Polydesmida > Polydesmidae > Polydesmus > Polydesmus angustus. The sequence goes on along the minus strand of JAQGAY010001402.1, from coordinate 8,099 downwards.
AAAATCACAAATTTGGTGTTTTATACGTTGGAGTTGGCCAGGTAGGCCTACTATATAATAATTTCTTATATTTGATCGCTAATTATAACTAGGTTAGCCTATTATTACGTGCATTTGAATATTTCTAGGCTGAAAGCGAAGTAGAAATTTTGGCCAATGAGTTTGGTTCGGTTCGCTATTTTAAATTCGTGCACGGTCTTGGAAATTTAATACGATTGAAAGATTTGGACGCTAAAAATATATACGTTGGCGGTTTGGAACTGCTTGGTCGAGATGGAAAGTTTGTATACGTTTGGAAAGATGATTTGATGCAGGGTATTTTATACATTTATTTTAATTTTATGTATTTTTAATTTAAATTTGAATTCTAGCTGTATTTCATGTTGCTACAATGTTGCCTAATAAAGAAAATGATCCAGCAAATGTCGGTAAAAAAGTACATATTGGTAATGATTACGTGACAATAGTATATAATGATAGTAGAAAAGACTACAATTTACATACTATAAAAGTAGGTTACTCACTTAATTATAAAATGTTTAATTTTATAGATTTTTAAAAACCACACATTAACATTATTATAGGGGCAGTGTACCTATGCGTGCATTATTATCCACCCATTGGATCATAATAGCAATTTGGTTATTCTGAAGACTGTACCAGGTAATGTATATTATAATTGTTAATTTGTAGCGTTTTTTAAAAGTGTCACTATTAATTGCAGATCTAAACGAATTTATGGGGACTTATGAGCCAAAAATAATATCCGAGGATCACCTACCGATTTTAGTGAGACAATTGGCAGTTCATGCAAATGTAAACACATATTGCAAATTAAAATTATTTATCTCTGATTAATAATGATCGAATTTTTAGTTGGCTATCAAAATTTTGTTGAGTAAGCAAAGGTCTTCACCAGATCCTCATGCTTCAAATTGGTTAGAAAGATTAAGACAGATTCGACGTATCCGGGATAAAAGATTAGCTGAAACTCCACCAACTACAAATTATGGTCTGTCGAGTCCCGTAAATCCTGAAGCTAGTCAAAATCAAGATGACTTTACTAATTTTACATAGGTTAACCTTCTTAATTGAAACTTTAACTAAATATACCAGTGACTCGATTAAACTGAAATTAGCAATTACGGTAGCCTATTACCTTTGTTTCGATTTTGTTTTTTCTTTTTTTCTAATATTTTAAAATTAAATAATAAAAGCTAAATAATTATTGGTAGGCAAAGTCCTGCTACAACATACTGTAATATTAAAAATTATTTTAATTACAAGTTGTTTTCAACATTTGTTTAAATCTTAGTTTTTATTAGGTAACAAAAGCTATGAATCTATGATCCGTTAGATGGTTAGACTATAGTAACCAAGGATACTATGGCTGCAGTTTCATATTTCATTACTCAATTATAATTGTTTAGGCCTGTTTTCCTTTGATTAAGAGGAAGCCGTTGAACTGTTGTTGTTACTGGGCCAAGGTCACGGCCTTGCACCTCCTCAATCCCAACCCAGACTGTGAAGAGCACTGGGTATGAGGTGCCAAACTAATAATTATAGTCCTTTACAAAATTATATAATAAAATGTAAAGCAAATATTTTACTAATTTACGCTATTTCATTTAATGAAATACGCTATTCGTGAATCTAACTAAAATATTATAAAACCCTTTTAAAAACGGCGTTTTATAGGTCACGTAAGTTTGGCCATACAAATTATGGCGATTCATAAGCGCGTCTGATCTTGGCGGTCCATGCGGTTGATTTCGGACAAGTTCAAACTTGACTTTTTCTCCTAATGCTATCATTACTACTACTACTTATTTAATTTGAACGATTAAGTTACAAATCTTCAATGAGTTATAAAAAGGTAATAAAATGTCAGTCTGATTTGGTAGAATGTCTTGTCAGTACACCAATAGGACGAATGGTGATAAAAGCTTGTGAAAGCGGATTACACCAGCTGAGTCAAATAGAAGAGATTGACGATAGCAACTTCACCCCAAAAGCTGAGTAAATGCTCTATCATAGATATATTATCGGTATTTCTCTTCCGCATTAATAAAGAAGCTATTTATTTATTTACAGATGCGACGTCGAAGTAATTTGTGCTGACCTTGTCAACTCGCTACATACTTGCCAACCAGCTTTATTATGTATTAAATGGTTAAAAACTTATTTCCAGGAACCACATCTTTCCGATACTCTGAAGCCGACACTATGTTTGCCAGAGTTACCAAACGGTGACAATTAATAATAATAATAAAAATATCAATGTGTAAATAATGTGCTATAATAATTATTTAGCTACCTATCAACAGAAAGTGTGGATTACCTTAAAAAGCGAAGTAAAAGCTGGAGAAACTGTTTCTTATTCGCATTTAGCTCAAATGACCAACAATCCAAAAGCTGCTAGAGCTGTGGGTACCGCAATGATGAGTAATCCGTTTCTGTTAATTGTTCCATGTCATCGAGTGATTAAAAACGATGGCACTATTGGTCTTTTTTCCCATGGGAGACGTCAAAAAGTAAAGAAGTGGTTGTTGGAACATGAGAAAATTTACTAAATTGGTGCCGGTAAACCCAGTAATAAAATTTAATGATAATTATTGCATTACGAAGTTTTTCAGTGGTCATGCTGTACATGTATTTGTAACGCGTACCTTTTTACTTCTGTTAAATTTATCGTCCTTGTCAAAAGCTTAATTAAAAAATATTATAATACTGTATGTTCAATTAAAATCTTTAAAAAGAAACAACCATTGGAAAATTTTTATTAAAATACCGCAATTGTCATCTGATACTTTTTTTAAGGTAAGGAAATGCGCGAGTTGTAGAAATTATTTAAAATTAGCGCCAAAAATATTTAGCGCAAGCTCAATTGGTGAAAAGTAATGTTCTCCAGCAGCCGCTTGGAGCGCTCACAACGTATACCCATAGCAGTTGAACGAAAGTTTGGCTGATTATTATTCTTTTGAATTCGATGATTATGGCTCGAGTAGTGCGTGCTGAAAATGAATAAGAGCAGCCGCCATTTTGGTCAGCAAGAAAGAATAAGCCTAAATAGGACGCGGCATTGGCGGTGAATCTACAAACTGCCATCCTTATCTACGCGTCAAATCAAACATTTGAAAACACCTTGGACCAACGTGAGAAAAAAGCATTGTAGTTATTGTGATCGCATCCAAATAATTTTCAAAATTTGTAGTCGTTGCTTGTTTACATTGTTTCCTTCGTATTACTTACCCTACTGGCCTTATCATCACCGCATCCACAAGAAGTACTGTACTGTCTCACTAGCTTGTTTTCCAACAAAACTTGTGTATGGATGGTTACCCCTGGTCACAGGGGTAGGTTAGAACACCAGCAGACATTGGGCGCATCGCGAGTAAACACGCTAAAGTGACCGTGTCCGGGAAAAATTCACTGACTGCAGGCAAAGGTAGTGAGAAATCGGCGGTCACTCCCAAAATTAAAGGGAAACAGCAACAATCGCAGCAACAACTCTCACATTCGAAACATCAAAATTCAGAAACTCCTTCACTGGAACAAACCCTGCAACCACAGTTGACAGAGCCGCAAGTAAAAAAAAATAACGAAATGAATCACGTCAATAACACTATTAATAGCGAGCAAGACAATCAGCACAACCAGAGTGAACCTGAAGAGATGGATACGAGAGAAGGTATACTTTTGCATCTTTTTATAAACGGCGTAATATATTACATTAATATAACTTTTTGAAAACGTACAATTACCGAAATAATTTGGCGAAAAAGAACAATGACAGGTGTTCTACTTTGAACGCTGCAAACTTTCTGCTTTTCATTAACACTGAAAACACGTGACTTGGGAAGCTCGACATCTTCGACGCCGACGCCTCTCTTTCTGCTAACGCATTTCATGCATGCATGCATACATTATAAAAATTCAAGTTGTTTCTTTTTTATTTACTAATATTTCCACGAAATACACGTTTTATCAGAGTTTTTTGATAACTTTTTTTGTTAAAATTTTGATGGTTTGAAAAACCGGTCAAGTGAACACAAAAGTTAGTTCGCTACAAGGGCAAAATTTAATAACAATGTTAGCGGGATTCTCGTGACTAAGAATGTTGAATATTGACTTTCCTACTTGATTGTTTTATTGCAATAAAATTTAAAATCGAGCTATATTGATTTAAATTATTGGATAGGTGTGACGTTTTAGCTATCTATCACGATAATAGATTTGATTAGATGGGTTAGAATATTGTCGAGATTAAAAGCTTTCGAAAGTCGCTTTGATTGTACATAGTTTTGTCATGATTTTCGTGTATACGTCGACATATTTTTAAAACTCAGTTCAATTTTTCAAGTGAGAAACAAAAATTGTTTTTGTGTAGCAAAATATTCTTTTGTCATGACAAATAAGCCGGTAGTAGTCAATATATTAAACGATAGCAAATTCCGTTATTGGGGAGATGACTTATGAATCTCCCGGAGTTAGGGCAAACCAAAACTTGGGATAGCTTGTTGTCGTGTTGCCTAGACGCACTTCCCTCTTGCGGTGTTCTAAATGTTAGGAAGAGATGTGGTTTTAAGACTTGTTTCCGGTTATTTGCAGACGAGATTCCTCCTCAGAATGAAGACGATGATTTGCACGAAGAAATGGTTGCCATCGAAAATACTTTTGGCCCATCACAAGACCCAAATTCAATTCTACCAGATGAATCCATGGAAGAGGGTACATCCATCAAAATAAAATAAAGGACTTTTGAGTTATTAATAAGTGATTTTAAAATATTGTAGATGAAGCTCGCTCCGAAGCTACTTTTAAATATACAGTACAGAACATTAGTAAATTAAAAGATACTGTATTGAGCCCGCCTACCTTCGTTCGCAACCTACCATGGTAAATAAATGTTGCTCTTTTTTTATGATTTAATTATTACAAATGCATTATCATGAATCATAGGAAAATTATGGTTATGTTACGAGTGAGTACTAATAATCAAGAAAGAGTACCTACAAGAAGTTTAGGATTTTTTTTACAATGCAACGGAGAATCGGAATCCTCGTATAAGTTATAATTTTTATTATTAATACGGAAACTTCTAAACTGTTTACTTTAGGGCTTGGTCATGTAACGCTGTAGCAGATTTAAGATTATTAAACAATAAAGAAGGTGGAGAGCCCTTTAATAGAAGTAAGCCTGGTATTTAATCTTTGGTGCCTAATATTTTCTAATGTTGTTTTTTATTCTAGAGATCCAACATTTGTTTTTTAGTAAAGAAAATGATTGGGGTTTTAGCCATTTTATGACAATGAATGTACAGTTTTGAATTGCGTTTGTTGTGTTTCTTTTTGTAAAGTTTTCATTTTAGGATGTTTTGGATCCCGAACGAGGTTATTGCAAAGATGATAGCATTACCCTTGAAGTACACGTTGTAGCCGATGCCCCTCATGGCGTTAGGTAAATGCTCGACTTAGTTCTTTTTTATTTGTGAACTAATTAATTATGATTTAGTTGGGATTCAAAAAAACATACTGGTTATGTTGGATTGAAAAATCAGGGAGCAACGTGTTACATGAACTCATTATTACAAACATTGTTTTTTACAAATAAACTACGAAAGGTGAGATTTATTAAAGGTTTTTTTGCCCTTCTCCTACTAATCTTGATTATTCCTGCGCAGGCGGTTTATCAAATGCCAACTGAAAGCGACGATTCTTCAAAAAGTGTAGCTTTGGCTTTACAAAGGGTATTTTATGAGTTACAATTTAGCGATAAGCCTGTTGGAACTAAAAAATTAACGAAGTCATTTGGGTATACTATTGAAAAATAATTTATGGTAATCTCGATTTATTTTAAAAATTAACGTTCACAGTTGGGAAACATTGGATTCTTTTATGCAACATGACGTGCAGGAATTATCGAGGGTGGTAAGTTTATCCAAATTTGAGGAACAATTATGCTAGATAAAATTATCTTATTGTGGAATATGGGATTAGTTATTAGATAATATGGAAAGTAAAATGAAAGGAACTTGTGTTGAAGGAACCATACCCAAATTATTTGAGGGTAAAATGATTGTAAGTGTCTCGGAATTCTTTTATTTTTTCATTTGGAGTTGTCCTTGCAGTGTTGTTTCTCACCTCAAGAAAATGTCTTAGTCATTTATAAGGTGTAAACACGTTGACTATGCCTCATCCCGGACGGAACCTTTTTACGATATCCAATTAAATATTAAAGGAAAGAAAAATAGTAATGGAGTTAATTGATTATTAAAAAGGATGAACTTTAAATTAATTTTTACATTTGTTTGTTCTAGTATATGAATCCTTTAAAGATTATGTTGCAGTGGAAACGCTTGATGGGGAAAACAAGTATGATGCCGGCCAATATGGATTGCAAGAAGCTGAAAAAGGTGTCATTTTTTCTTCGTTTCCTCCTGTGTTGCATCTTCATCTAATGAGGTTTCAGTACGATCCTTTAACGGATTCAAATATAAAAATTAATGACAGGTTGGAATTCTTTTATCTGCAATCTTAATATGATAATTTTATTAAATTTATTTATTTTTAAGGTTTGAATTTCCTGAGAAATTAAATTTAGATCAATTTCTTCAAAAACCCGAAACGACACCTGCGCACTATACACTACACGCAGTTTTAGTACACAGTGGCGATAATCATGGTGGTCATTACGTGGTTTTTATTAACCCCAAAGGAGATGGAAAGGTAACAACATAATCATATTAATGTTGAATTCGACATCGTCTCAAAGATTTTTTGCTTCAAAAATACTGTAGTGGTGCAAGTTTGACGATGATGTAGTATCACGATGTACAAAGCAAGAAGCTAATGATCATAATTTTGGTGGGCACGAAGATGATATTACTGTTAAACACTGCACCAATGCTTACATGTTGGTCTACATTAGAGATAGTGCTATGGGTATTATTTTTGCTAATTATTAATTGCTTATTGGCTGAATATTTGTTATTTATTAGCTGATGCCTTAGAACCAGTTAACGAAAAAGATATTCCTGAACAATTGGTTGAAAGATTGCAGGAAGAAAAGTGATCATTCTTTAATTTTTTTAAAATTCTTTACATATTTTTAAAAAAAATTTTTAATAGGAGACAAGAAGCTTTGAGGAGGAAAGAGAGAACAGAAGCGCATTTATATATGAATGTGCAAGTGGTAACTGAAGAAAATTTTATGGGTCATCAGGGTAATGACTTGTTTGATTCTGAGAAAGCCAACTGTAGGTAAGGAGACTCGCTTAAATGACAATTTGCTAAAAAATAAAGTAATGTTGACGAAATAAATTTTTAAAACAGAAATTTTAAAGTAAAGAAAAATGCTACTATGCGTGAACTAATGGTGATGTTAGCAGAGAGCATGGTAAATGTATATGGGATGATAATCGTTTAAACTTTTATTCATTGCGACTCTTTAATTGTTTTAATTGCAGAAATTTACTCCGGAACAAATTAGAATTTGGCCTTTTGGCTATCGTAGCAACCAAACGAGTCGACCTACTCTTCTCGATATTGACGCAGATCATAATAAATTTGTTATTGACGTGGCTGAAAATGGCAATCCTTGGATGATCTTTTTAGAAACTATTGAGCCAGAGTCATCGATGCAGACGTTGCCACTTTTTGATAAAGATAGTATGTTGTCAAATTTTTAGCAAATTATTTAAATTTTTAACGTGTCATTATTATTTCAGCTGATGTTATACTATTCTTTAAGTTATACGATCCGAAAACAAAAAAAATATCGTATTGTGGTCATCAGTACTTGCCTATCACCATTAAAGTTCGTAAGTTCAACCATGTTAAAAAAAAATTCGTCGTCCGTTAGAATCGTAGTAACTTTAACTAATTTCAGAGGATTTAATTCCTTTATTAAATGAAAGAGCTGGTTTTCACCCGGATCAAGAACTAATGTTATTCGAGGTTAGCAAAATAGTATTATTTCAATAGAAGATATTCATGATTTTTTTTATTGCAAAAGGAAATAAAACCAAACACCATCGAACGGATACAAGATTTTGATTCGCCATTAGATAAGGTGTTAGAAGAATTAATGGATGGAGA
>JAQGAY010001401.1:0-14564 GCA_034698085.1 Polydesmus angustus | reverse complement strand
AAATTAATTCAATTTCGTTAAAATTTGACTTTTTTATTCGCTTTTTCTAAACGCCGTATATTTATGGACACACGTTAGTATGTTTTTACAATGGAAAATAACAGGCGGAAGTTATAGCCAATAGTACTTCTCGGACGCCGGGTATATAATTACATTCATTTATACTTTAGAATTGATCATGCGATTCTCATTTCCGTATGATGAAACAATCGCATTTTCTATGCCATCTCCCATGATAACAGTAGGTTTTCATCCGTTTTCAATTTTACCAGTTCAACAAGCTGGTTCCGAAGTCAACGTAGATTTCGTTTCAATCGAACCAGGAGATTTTACAGACGCCAAGTACTCTGCGGTAGGACTTAAACATGATAAAAATTGAATAACGCTTCAGTGACTATAAATAGACCTTAAAAATTAATAAATTTATCATATTGCATTACAAATTACCAATGCAGGGGAGGGATACTATTTTAAAATATTTTATATTAGAGGCAAATTATTTCTTTGCCCAGTTTCATAGCAACTAGATTTTAGAAATGCATATTTGCACGTACAGTATTTCGAACTAATTTTGGATATTGTTTTAAATTGGAGTCAAAAGTCACGTTCAATCAATCATAGTAATAATTATTATCAAAATTAATACAACCAAACTAATAGCACCAGGATTCGATTTGGTTTTTTCAAAGTAAAATGACTCCTATGAAAATTTGTCTCGTTTGTTGATACTAATAATTATTATCAGGGTTTTGAACGCAAAGCAAATACTGTAAATGAAAACGTGAAAACTAATAATGAGACTTCAGAGCAATTTAAAAACAAAAATTCGCTTTGAAAATTGCATTGGAATATAATGCTAATTTTATTCGTTCCAAAAATGTTTTGGAATTTTTTTTTGTAGAAACAATCCAAGAGATTAGCATATCCATACGCATCCGATTGTATAAATGAAACTGCGGATTATACTTATTGGCCTTCGGATTTTAAAGAGATGTTACCTTCCTATGGATACTCTTATAATTATGAAGTAAACAAAGCATTAAATTATGTTTTCCCCCCTACTGAATTAATATGAATTTACAAAATATTCGTTGTGTATAATTGTAGCGTATTACTATTTTTAAATTGAGATAGGGATGCTTTTATGTAAACAATATCAATTTTTTTAGGATTGTCTTTTACTTTGCGGATTTAATCAACTTGAAAAAATTGGTCTTTACTCATTTGCAGATGGGATTAGAAATGGCAGAAGCGATGAAAGTTACGCAGGTACAAACTGTTTAGAAAATTACAATTAATTTAAATGTAAAAATTCAATTAAATTTTGCTTTGATTTCTATTTAGAATATAACCTATGCGAATGTAAACTACCTTGCAAGTGAGTATTTAACAGAAATATTTTTTTTAACATTTACGATTTTTGAATCAATTTATTTCCACCAATAGATTTGAAGAATACGATTATCAAATAACTCAAGCAAAAAACGTATACAAACAAGTATTAAAAGGAATTATTATTATTATTTTTTTTTTTTGCAAATTATTAAAAAAAATATTGCATTTTACACAGAATTTTATGTTTAAAAAATTCAAAAATTACGAAGAATTAACTTCATATTTATGGCAAGTTGAAAATACCTAACTTAAAAAGCTATTCAAAATAATGTACTTTTTTTTAGGTCTGGATCTGCTGTTTTGCGCATGAGTAGTGCTTCGTCTTCGATGAAAGTTGTGACAGAAAAAGCTTTAATTGAAGTATTATTATAATCTTAAAAAAAATAATTAAAATGTAGAAAGAGTCGAAAATGTGATTTTGTTTTGCAGAGAGATTCTTTAGTGGGGTTGGTCGGAGGAATTTTGGGTTTATGGATTGGCGTGTCCATGTTATCCTTATTTGTCACTATCAATACTATTGTGGCTTATTTAGTCACCAAATTACCATTATGGTTCCGTCATTCAAGAGCTAAATAACTCACTACGTATTTTTGTCGCACTTTTACACACATAATATTTATTCATACTGCTCACGTTAGAATATGATACAACCACATATTAAAATTTCGAACTGCCGAATAATTTAAGTCGAAGATGTATTTAAATCTGTTGTCTTTACGTGCACAAAAAGGCTTGATATTTAATTTCAAATAATAGCAAACAAATAGATTTTACAAAGCTCGATTTAACTCAGGAATCTTAATTTCACAATTTATTACGCATATTTTTGAGTGTTAAATTTATTCACTGGCTTAAAAAGTTCATTAGTTTTTCTAGCAAACAATTTTAAAAACTTTATTTATGAATACCACAAATATTTAGCAATGCAGTTTATTAAAAAAATGTAAAACAGTATTTTCATTTCTAAATTTAAACGTATAATGTGTAGTAATATTAACTGCACTGTTTTATTTACTTTATATAAATGTATATTTCTTTTCCTTTAAATTTTAATCGGCTTTTCAAAAATCGAAGGTGTCTGTGCTTCGACCGCACGAATAACCTTCACATTATTTTTTAATAAAGTCTACAAAAAATGATTATTATTAACAGTAACACAAAAAATGTTTTTCCAATACTTTAAAACGGTTTGAATTACCTCAGTTTATTTTTTTACGATTTTAATGAGTTTGTTATAAATCGATGCTCTCGTTTCCAACCGCGCTATTAACATTAAACGGATTTTTGCGAATTTTTTTTTTTTTTCAAAAATATTTGTTTAAGAGCAAGGGCGAACAACTTGGTTTCTTAGAACGCGTAAAACAATACGTTAACGATGGAAAAAAACTTAGTTTCTATCGTAAATGAAATGGTGTTTGACGTGATAGGAACCTCGCTGTCTGGGATTGACCAGATTCAGGGAAGCAAAAACAAGTCCAGGAAAAGACTATGGACAGTGGCTTTTTTCATCGCAACCGTTTTGGCCCTCTATCAATCAATTGGGATTCTCTTGGACTATTTTGAGTGAGAAATTTCACTTAGTTAAAAAAATTCTGAGTAAAATTTAGTATTATTTTTTCTGACGTTCAAATAAAACGATTAGTAAAGTTTTCTTCAGGCGCCACACCATTTGGGGCAAAAAAATTATTGTCGCACAAGTTTTCTCAAAAAAAAAAAAATTATTTCAAAAAACATTTTGTCACAAAAATTTTTTCAAAAAAATTTTCTCAAAAAAAATTTTGTAAAAATAATTTTTCACAAAAAAAAAAAAAAAAAATAAGATCAAGGACTTAAAAAAAATTTTCCCAAAAAAAATTTAGTTATTAAATAAATAATTTGCTACAATTAGCGGATGGAGGCGCAATTTCGAACACTTGCATCACATTGAAAAAATCTACCACACGGCCCTGGTTTTCTTCCACTAAAAAATTAATGAATTGATTATTTTAGCATCTCGATGAAAGATTTAGAAACGATAGAGTTGGATGATGTGGACATCGCCGCAACTGTGTGCATTAATAACCCACTGCCGGATAATAATGTTATTGCTTCGGATAAAAAATTAATTAACATTATAAATAAAGTAATTTCTAAGTATCATAATTGTTAGTATTTCTACATTATTTTTTAACATAAAATCATAATATATTTAAAGATGAAAAATATTTCCTCCGATTGTGATTCGCTGAAACCAACATTATTTTGCCTATCTTTGTTAAGCGAACGAGAGAGATTCGCCATTGGAGCAGAAATTGAAACATTTATTTCGAGTTATTTTGGGTAAAAATATGAATGGTCAGAATTTAGTTACGGTACAAACAAAATTAATAAATGTTGTTATTATAGATATATTAAAATCGAAAACCCGTTTAATAACTTATATTATGGAAATTGCGCTACCATTGGAAATATTGGTCTGAATATAGGTAGGTAAATGTTAATAAAACTTTTTTCAAAAATTATTAATTTGTTATTAATACTTTGAAACGTATTAAAATTGAATAGGTTTAAAAATCTATCTGCAAGTAGATGCGAGGAAAGATGATAAGCCAGCCGTAATGATAATTCATAGAAAAAACACAGTTCCAGTTTTCTATTCCGAGTCTTTAATGTTTATAGATGATTCACAAGTTCATGTTTTGTATTCAACGGAAAAGGAAATTAATACAATTTTTTTTTAAGTCGGAAAATTATTATTATTGATAAAAATTGTCTCATTTTTTTAGACTATATATGAAAAATCCACTATATCTTTTAACGTAGCATGCGCGGATGAAGAAATAAATACAATAGGATTGGTGGATCAAAAACAAAATAATTTTCGATATTTCAATTATTCATACGAAGTAAATTATCCAGTTTATTTGTTTATTTTTGCATCGTTAATATATATATTTTTTTTATTTTTAAGAGTTGTTTAGAGCAATGTTTACATAATTTAACGATGAATTACTGCAAGTGCATTCGACCTCAATCCATGATGGAAATTAACACTGAAAAACTTCCTATCTGCGAGCAATGTAAAATTAATCTAAATGAATTTATTTTAAATAAAAACTACTTTTTACAGGGTGCAATCTAATACCTAATTCTGAAATGGAAGCTATGTGCAAATGTAAACCATCGTGCCAGTAAGTATTAAAACCGTTGTTTTTTTTTTAAAAAAAGAAAAAATTAAATCAAATCTTCAAAATATTATTTTTTCTTCCCTTAAAGAGAAATTCGAATTTTTCCCAAACGACAATTTGTATTTAAAGATCCTACAACTGATATAATATATGGAAACGTAATACTGTATTGTTTTCTGCCTTTTTTGTAAATGCTGTCATTATTTAACAAAATGTTTTGTACCGCGATTATTATTAGGTATTCAATGAACATAAATCTATCAATTTTTCTACGGATGGCCAATTGAATTTAAACATGCTTATTAGAAAAGCAGTCACCGTTGTCGGTTATATTTCTTCAATTGTTATAAATAAACAACTTCCAACAAAGGTAAAATATGCAATAAATTAGCATTATTTTAAATTCTTAAGAAGATCCTGCAATTTTTAGTTGGAAGACGCTATAAGTGTGATGGGTGGCATTTGGGGAATTTGGATCGGACTATCGGTTTCTGTCTTATTAAACGCGCCTTTTGTAGTCATCAAAAAAATTAAAGAAAAATTTAAAAAAGCGACAAAAAACAATTCTTTAATATTCGATAAAGTGTTCAAAATTATTTCTTCGGCAATTTGGATTTGTGCAGTAATGATTATTACCACTTTGGCTATTTGGCAAGTTCATCTCACTATTCAAGAATATTTTAAGTAAACAAAAATAATAAACACTTCAATACTTTTTTGATCAAATTAATGTATAATAATAATTTACAATATTATTATTTAAAGATATAAAGTGATTCAAGTGACGACAACTGAAGATTTAAATTCAGAATTTTTTCCAACATTAATTGCTTGTTCTGAAACCGAAGTTTATTTTTCTCAAAAAGTACTGAGCAATTCCAATCTATCTCATGTAACCAGGTTTTTTAATGAAACGTCGACCAAAGCTCATCCAGTAAAAACGATATTTACACGCAATCTTGTTTCTTAAAAATTAATTTTTAAATTTTTTAGCGCTTGAAATTTAATTATTATGATGATGAAACAACGTTAGAAGAAAAAATGGATTTACTCCCAAAAGCCGAAGATTTTATCACGTCGTGTCGATATCGATTAAAATCTGGGGCGTTAATTAATTGCTCGTAAATAATACATTCAAACTAATCACGAGTAACATTACCAACATGTTTAAAGTATTTTTGTTTTGTTTTTTTAAGCCCTCAAAATCATCCAATTATTGTTATGGATGAGAAAGTTCGAGCTTGCGCTGTGGTAAATCCGATATTTTCACAATTGATCGAGGGTCAAAGTATCAGAGGTAAGAAAAATAAGAAATGTAGGAAGCAAATAATATTTGGGTGTTTGCATTTTTTAATAAATATTTCTGACGTCATTGCAGCTTTAGGAATAATTTATTTAATTGTATATAATAAACATAAAAATTCTTGCTCTGAGGTGATAAGAAATGGAATTAGGCATAAAAAAGAGCAAATTCTTTGATAATTTTTTAATTTCTAATCATGATCGTGTTTAAAAATAAAGCGAATTCTCTTTATTTATTTTTAGAATTAATTATGGAATTTTCCTTTCCTTACGATGAAATCTCTTTAACTTCTAATTCCGCGGTGATAACGGTGGGTTTTCATCCGTTTGCAATCGTACTCGGCGCTGGCTCTTATTTAAACGTGGACTTGGTTGCAGTTTTACCTGGAGATTACATTGATGCGAAATACTCAGTGGTATAATTTATTATTCTTACATTTCTAATAAAACTATCGTAAGCGAAAAAGTTTTTGGAATAGTGAAATGTAATAGTATTGCGTCCCGGTTCCGAAAAACATAATTAATACCGGTATTGAAATACAGCATTCATTACGGTACTTAAATTTATTCAATCCGGAACCTTTTTTTTAAACCTTTTTTTTTTAAATATTTTAATAATTATTTGAGAAAAAATGTAGAAACAATCCACGAGATTGCCACATCCTTACTCCTCAGATTGCATCAACGAAACTTCGGATTACACTTATTGGCCCTCGAATTTTAAGGAGATGTTACCGCCTTATGGATTTTCCTATAGTTACGAGGTAATTAACCGCGTACCAAGTACAATTGTGAACCGATTTAATAGTTAGCTAAATAATACAGTATAATATTTTAATCAAGTTTGTCAATTTTTAGGATTGTCTTCTACTTTGTGGATTCAATCAACTGGAAAAAATAGGCCTTTACTCATTCGCTGATGGGATGCGAATCTCTCCTGAAAGTTATGCTGGTAAAAACATATTTTTGTTTTATATATTTAAAATAAAATTTAATTAATTTGATTTCAATTTAGAATATAATCTTTGTGACTGTAAATTGCCTTGCAAGTAAGCCGTAAAATAATTTATTGATTGTTTAATTTATCTAAATTAATTAAATTATCGATTTTGTTTTTCACATTTTTTTTATATTTTGTGCTGAGCAAAATCTTTATACGCAATATAAGGCTTACAATTTATTGCTTTTAATGTTTTTTCCCCCTCTCCTTCTTAATAGATTTGAAGACTATGATTATCAAGTAACTCAGTCCAAAAACGTATATAAAAAAGTATTATAAATTTTTTTTGGCGCAAATAAAATAAATTGAAATAATATATTTTACGCAGAATTATTTACTAAAAAAATTCAAAAATAGCGAAGAATTATTATCTTATTTATGGCAAGTTTGAAACGTTTCTTTTAAAATCAATTGAATAACTTTTCCATAAAAGCTACATTTTGTTTTTCAGGTCTGGGCCAGCTGTTTTGAGCATGAGCAGTGCTTCATCCACCATGAAAGTAATGACAGAAAAAGCATTAATTGAAGTAGGTATTTTAAGGAAATAATAATTATTGAAGCTGTAAGTGTGATGTTGTTTTGCAGAGAGATTCGTTGGTCGGGTTGATTGGAGGAATTCTGGGATTATGGATCGGGGTTTCCATTTTGTCTTTAATTGTCACTACCAACAACATTCTGGCTTATTTCGTTGCCAATTTGACATTGTGTTTGCGTCATTTAAAAATTAGAGCTTAATTATTATTACTCCACGAAAGTTATTGTGAAGGGTATAATAATTGTGCTCGTAATATATTTACCGACAGTCAAGTTAATTTCGATTAGAAAAGGGTTACGTTAAAAATAATTACGCAACTAAACAAATTACAACTCGAAATTATTTCAGTAAAACAAAATTATTTATTAAATAAAAATTTTAAAAACTTTCATTATTTTTAAAGTATTTACGAAATAAAATAGATGACTAATAATTAATAATTTGTCAATAATTTTTAGTACAGTAGTTAGATTTTATTTACTTTAACTGAAAAAAAAAAACCTTATAATTTTTTTACTTTTCGATTTTAATTACTGCTAGTTCGTTAAAAATCAATGGTAACTAATGACAACAACGATTTAAAAATACAGTATTATGACTCCCTGTACAAAAATAATTACATTTTTAATGTTTGTTTAAGGCCATAGTGCAAACAATATAATTTTCTACCGTAATTAATAAAAATTTTTAAAAGAAAAAAAAAATAAAGCTCAATTTCTGTCATTAGCAACATGATTTTTGACGTGATAGGAACCTCTCTTTCAGGTATTTACCAAATTCAGGGATCCAAAAACAAGTCCAGGAAAAAACTATGGACAGTGGCTTTTTTTATTTCATCCGTGTTGGCTCTCTATCAATCGGCGGAAATTTTATTAGACTACTTTGAGTGAGAATTTTTATTTATTTGAGAATTACTTTAAGTCATTTAGATCGATTTTATGTCGCTAATTATTTTAATGAAAATAATATTTATTGACTGAACCAAATTTTATCAGAAAATTCTTAATAGAATAATTATTAATAACCAAACTTGAAAATTAATTTCCGAATGGTATAAAATGTAGCATCTCGATGAAAAACTTGGAAACGATAGAGTTAGACATGGTGGACGTTGCCGCAACGGTGTGTACTAACAATCCGTTTCCGAATAAAGATGTTATAGCCTCAGACGCAAAACTGATGGACATTTTAATGAATGTAAGTTCCACTAAAATTGAGCAAATTTTATTTCACGTAAAGTTTTAGTTTAAATTTTGATTTAAAGATGAAAAATATTTCATCCCATTGTGATCCACTGAATCCGACGTTATTTTGTTTATCTCTATTAAATGAAAGGGAAAGATTCGCTATAGGATCTCCAATGACAAATCATTTACTTTTTAACTATTTGCCTTCAAGGTAAAAACAAAAATGATAATGTAATTCGATATTAAATCAATTTTTCTCGTAGGGAAATGGGAAATGTTGCGGTGGAAAATAATTTTAATAATTTGTATTATGGAAATTGCGCCACCTTTGGAAATACTGGCTCGAACATAGGTTCATGTGTTAATAATTATAATACCTTATTAAGACATCGAAATAATTCCAAAATATTTGAACAGGTTTAAAAATATATGTGCAGATAGCTTCAGTTGTTAATAATTTTACTAAAGCATCTGTAATGGTGATCCATAGAAAGAACGCAGCTCCAGTTTTCAATTCGGAATCTTTAATACTTATCGATGAAGAATATGTTCGAGTTTTATCTTCAACAGAAAAGGAAATTACTACTTTTTAATACAAAAAAATGATTAATGATTATTATTTTAAAAAAATGGATTTAAATTTTTTATAGATGATTTACGGTAAAACTGCTTTACCATTCGGCGGAGCATGCACAGATGATGAAAATCAAATGAGATTTGAAGATACACAAAACAATATTCAATATAACAATTACTCTTACGAAGTAAAATACATATCCATTATCACTTTTTGTTGTCCGCATTATTTATTTTTAGTTTTCAGAGTTGTTTAGATCAATGTTTGCATTATTTAACTGTAAAATATTGCAAATGCGTTCGACCGCAATCCATGGTGGAAATTAATGCTCAAAAACTTCCTCTCTGTAAACAATGTAAATTTACATTAATTTTTGTTGTTAAATTCAAAGTAATGTATACAAATAAATATTTAGTGTGCAATTCAATACCAAATGATGAGATGGAAACAATGTGCAAATGTAAACCATCGTGCCAGTAAGTATAGTAAGCTACTGTACTTTTAAAACTGATGTATAATAGAACAAATATTTTAAAAAAAAAAAAAAAAATTTTTGTTTATAGGCAAATTGGAATTTCAGCTACAAAGCAAATTGTTTGTCATGAACATGGAGATATATTTGTTGAGACAGTAATGTTGTATTTTGTTTCTTTTAATGCTTTTTTTTGTCTACTCTTAATGCTTAAAGTGTAACAATTTATTTATAATTTAAACTGCGGAACCAGCTGTACGGGTATTTATTTTCACAAAAAAAAAAAATGAATTCTTGAAGCGTGAGTGAAGAATTTTTCTTAAAGGCAAATTAATGAAAGGTTAACTAAAATTTATAATCCTTCTTTTTTTTAGTTTTCAAAAAATGTTGGTGGACTTATATATATACTCGTACATGTATTTATATAAAACCAGAAAATTTGCTATTATTTGAGTTGAATGAATTGTACTGTCTCTTGAAATGCGTATCTTGGGAGTAATGTTCGATGGGGAGATGAGCTGGAATGTGCACGTGCGTTCAATAATTTGTAAGCTCAAGCGCGTATTGTATCTTTTTACAAGGTTTAGAAATGCACTTAACAACCGGAATTGTGCGATAATGTTTAAACAGTGCGTCTACGGTGTTTTGGGTTATGGAATGGGAGTTTGGATTCTCACCAGTATTTCGGCGTTTAAATTGTTAACTAAATCTGTAAATGATTGCATGCGCGCGCTGTATAAAATCCCCCTTCGAGAACACGTGACGCAGTATTACTTTTGGAATGATATACCGCAACCTTCAACTTATTTGAGCCGGCGCATGATTACGTACACTTATAAAGCAATTCAGAGTAATTCCACTCTATTTAGATTACATAATTTGGCTTCGGTGCGGTCTAGCAGATCAGCTTATGCTGCAAATTTCGATTACCCTTTCTTTAGAGGGAGAGACATCAGATTACTACCGAGCATGATTTTAGCATTTTTTTGGAATTTGCAACTTCCTGCTCTGCGTAATTTGGCAGTGACCTGTTGCGCCGGTCAGAAGCCATGCGAGCACTTTTTTTCGCAATTGCACAGCACTGATTTCTCTTTTTCAATTAAGAACTTAATGCATAATGTTTAGGGGATATTGCTTGATCATTTGATTTGTTGCTAATGCATTGATCTGGGTGTTTCTATTTTGCATTTCATGTGTGTCCATCTAAAGGACAATCGCTTCTTTGTGCCGGTTTGTGTGAAGGAGAGATCCTCACTTATTATTATTGATGTCGTCTTGTGATTCGAGTTTTGTACACGATTCTATATTTATTATTATACTTATTTATTAACTCTGCCTTCCGAGGCGACAAATTTCAAATAAAAAAAAAAAAAAAGTTTTATAAATTTAGTTCGTATTTTCCTTTGCAAAACAATGCGGCTAATAATTCTATTGTTGTAAAGAAAACACATACTGGTAGGTTAATTAACACAAAGTTTAAGGATTAACATTTAAAATTATTATTATTAAACTTAAGAAGGCCCTAACTAACTATTTTACAAATCCGCGTTAAAATATTATTTGCCTATACAGGATTTTTAACCAATTTGAGATTGCATTAAAAGAACTATAGCCCTATAAGGAAGCTACGGAAGAACGTAGCTGGAATTAATTGTTTCAACGTATATTAAATTTGTACTAAAATGTATACTTTGATCATTTATAGGTACTTAGTCTATTGCGTAATTCCGACAACTTTTCTATGGATAGAGAACTGGAATTGAAACATTTTATTGGATCAGTCAATCAATATACTCACATAATTGAGCTGGTCAGTCATATTTCCTCGAGAGTTTTAAATAAGCAACTTCCAACAAAAGTAATTGAACGGTTTTAATATTACCGTAATTTTTATATCAAAAGTATTTAAAGAAGCCATTTTATATGTTTTAGTTGGAAGACGCTTTAAGTGCGATGGGTGGAATTTGGGGTTTGTGGATTGGATTATCACTTTCAGTAGTATTAAACTGGCCCATTGTACTTATCAAAAAAATACAAAAGTATTTCGAGATACCGGGAGATAAAAGATTAATAATATTCGATGTAGTGTTTAAAAAAATTACTTCATTAATTTGGATTTGTTTGGTTTCGATTGTGACGGCTGTATCTATTTGGCAAGTTTATCTCACCATTCAAGAATATTATAAGTAAGTTGAACGATAAAATTTAATTTTATAATACTGTACCTACTGTATTTATTATAGACCGTATAATATTATAAAATTATTTTCGAATAGATATCAAGTGATTCAAGAGACGACAACGAAAAATTTGAACTCTGAATTTTTTCCCACAATCGTTGTATGTTCCGACACCAAAGTTCATTTATCTCACAATGTTCTAACTAATTCCAAACTATCTCGTATAATCAAGTATTTCAATGAAACCTCAATTGAAATTAATTTTGTAAGTTAAGAAATTCGCATTAAAAAAAATGTTGCAGCATTAATTTTTTTTTTATCTAATGGATTATTGTTAACGCAGTATTCGAGGACTGGTTATTATTATGGTCAAACAACAATGGAAGAAAAAGTAAAATTACTTCCCAAATTTGAAGATTTTATCACTTCATGTCAATATCGATTAAAATCAGGAGCGTTAATCAATTGCGTGTAAATAATAATAACTAATTAAAAATGACAAATTAATTTTGTGTTTTGTTTTAAATTTAAGACCGCAATCTCATCTAATGACAACGGGAGAAGAACCACGATCATGCGCATTCGTAAATCAGTTATTTTCAGAATTGAGCAAGGGACAAATAATAAGAGGTGGTGCTAATAAAGGGTGCCCTTAAATTAACGAAGCTTTTAAAAAACGAATAAACAAGTCAAATTTTAATGAAAATGAATTATTTTTTTAAAATTTACATTAATCAACACCTCCGATTTAATAATAATAAACAATTTTTAGAATATGACCTCTACAACTGAGTCGTCACGTGTTAATGCGCTCGAGAAAACTTCCGTTAATCCTACGGTAGATGCCGGCACGTGCCGAGATGCAGTCGGCAGGTGCAGGCTGGAAGTCCGCCAAAGCTTTAGCCGTCAAACGTGAGTGAGCGCGTTTACACGTGCCGACTCAGTTGTAGAGGTCATATTCCAAAAATTGTTTTTTATTATTAAATCGGAGGTGTTAATTAATGTAAATATAAAAAAATAATTTATTTTTATTAAAATTTGACTTGTTTATTCGTTTTTTAAAAGCTTCATTAATTTAAGAACATACGTTATAATAACAATATCCCTATTGGTTTACTTCTAATCCTGCTTTTTTTTTTTTGTTAATAAATGATATATCTATATTTTTAGAATTAATTATAAGATTTTCATTTCCGCGCGAGGAAATGTTGGCGCACGCTTCGGCGTCAGTAGTTGTGGGTTTTCATCCTTTTGCTGTATTGCCGATAAACCGTGGTGGCGATAATTTAAATGTGGACTTGGTGTCCATCGCACCTGGAGATTACATAGATGCCAAATATTCAGTGGTAATTAACTGTGTGATTTAACTTTACGTGACACGTATTTATACATATTATTTCTGTCTATTATTAAAAACAATCCGACATTGCTAAAAACATTAACGAGAAAGTCATAAAGTTACTTTTTTTATATATTTTCATGTAGATCAAAACTTTTAAAGAATTAGGGTTTTTTCTGTTGACTTACACAATTTGTTTTTAAATAATTTAATATTAAATATGATCCGAAAATCTGATACCGTATCTCCTCAAGATTTGCACTGTTGCTTTGACTATTTAACTTCCAAAAAATACTTTAAATAAATAAATTGTTAATGAAAGCCAGGGCAGGATTTTAGAATAATGTTGCGTAGACAATAATTATTGGAAAAATTTCCTTTTGGAAAATTATATTTTGTTAATTTTTTTTTACTTTCTTAGTTAAATAAAATTCTTATCAAGAAATACTCTACTTTATAACTTTCTCTATAATGCAATTTTTACTCATTCACGTGTAAATATTCAAAACTCTCTAAAAATTTAATTACGTTATGGCAAAAAAATTTATTTTTACGGAAATGATGTTTAAAATTATTAAGGAATACAAAATTTAATACAGTACTGTATAATGCTATTGCCATCCTTATTCGATCATCATCAAACCGATAAAACCAACAATGGAACATAAATGTGTCGCAAGACAAAATACAATTTAAAAATAATAATAATTAAATTAATTAATTGCGGAAACGTCAAATATTTAATGTTTATAATTTAATATTGGACTCGGAAAATTTTAGAAACAGTTTGAGAGATTGCCACATCCTTTTGCAACAGATTGCATTAACGAAACTTCGGATTACAAGTTTTGGCCATCTGGATTAAAGGAGATTTTGCCTTTATATGGATATTCCTACAATTACGAGGTTTAAAAATATTTTGAATTGATTTATTTTGATAATGCTATTTTTATGTTGTTTTTTTTTTTTTTTTTTTTTAAAAAAAAACATTGTTAGGATTGTCTTCTACTTTGTGGATTAAAACAACTTCAAATAATGGATCTTTACAGTATTAAAAGTGGGTTAATTTCTAAACGTAAAAGTTTTGTAGGTATGTATTAATAAAATAATAAACATTAAGAAAAATTTATTATAAACTAAATAAAATGTAAATATTTTGTTTTCAATACAGATTATAATATCTGTGGATGTAAACCAGCCTGTAAGTGAGTATTAAGTAAAGTTCTACAAAATTCAATGATTTTTTTTCTTCTTATATTTAAGTGATTTCCTTTCTTGTATTTTTTTGTGTTTGATTTAATAGATCTGAAGAATATGATTATCAAATAAGACGATCAAAGAACGTATACAAAAAAGTGTGTTCAATATAATTATACCGTATCCGTGATGCACCGAGGGGGGGGGGGGGCA
>JAQGAY010001400.1:0-14570 GCA_034698085.1 Polydesmus angustus | reverse complement strand
TAAAAAAAAATTATTCAATTTCGTTAAAATTTGACTTTTTTATTCGCTTTTTCTAAACGCCGTATATTTATGGACACGTTATATTTTGTTTTCATTTGATAACAAAAACTATTTACTGATAACAATGACAAAAAAATTTAACAATTATTCAAAAACAATATAAGGACAATAAATTCCCGATAATCGCGGATTATACAAAAATGGACACAAATGGAGAAAAAAAAAAAACAACGCAAAAATGCTAAAGAACAATTTTTAATTAGTGTACAGGACTTAATGTACGGTAGTTTTATGCACTTAGGTGCTTTTTGATTTATTTTTCACAAAAAAACTGTCAACTTTTTTTTTTTTTTTGTGCTAAAATATCTCATAAACGGAGGAAATGACGGGGAAAAAATCTCGCGGACAATCGGGAGTTTACTGTAGTAGCGCGTTAAGTTACGTTAAAAGTTTGATTTAATTGTTAGACACCAAAACATTATTGTTAGAAATAAATCGCATACATTTCAGAAACTAGTAAACAATTATTTATTACCAGTAATAATTTAATAACCAAAATATTTTTATATAAAAATTTTCCTAATCTTTGTCGATAATTTTTATTAGTATAATAATTATACCAGTAGATTTTTTTTAAAAAAAATTGACAAGTCATTGGTATGAAAAAAAAATTTAATTTTTGTCAATTATTATCTACAATCATTGTAATCTAAGGAGGGGGAAAAAAAAACATTTTTTATTTGTCACTGATACCTGATAACAATCATTTAAAAAAAAACACTGTGAGTAGTAAAAACGCTTCAGACATTCAATATAAAAAAACTTAATATGCTGAACTTGTGTGTTTCTATAAACTATTCAATACGCTCACCTTGTCTTTGCTCTCGCTTTAAAACTTAGACAAAATCGAAACAAACAAAATAATATTTAAAACATAAATTATTTGCTAAAGATGTTAACTTAAAATTCTTTGTTTTTTTTTTTTTAAAAATAATTTTGATATTCTGTAAAAGAATTTCTCTATAAAACGTAGGAACAAATTTTTAAATTTTTGCTTGTTCTTTTTATAGCAGTCTCAGGCACAACTGGTTTACAAAATTTGAAACACACAATCACATCACGTTAAAAGATTTATTTATTAGACAACAAAAAATTATGTTTAAAGAATAAATCAAACAATTTCAACGATGAATAAATATTTGTTTAATTTATAGATACGGTATTATTAAAATAGAAGTAATCGATATATAAAACATGTCCAGTAGCCGACGGAAATGTAAGGTACAGATCTTGCGTATTGGTGGGAAAAGAATCCAGGTAACCGGAAAAAGTCTGGAAATAGTCGCAATAATCTCCGGTATAGGTGACCGGC
Source organism: Polydesmus angustus (assembly GCA_034698085.1). Classification (NCBI taxonomy): domain Eukaryota; kingdom Metazoa; phylum Arthropoda; class Diplopoda; order Polydesmida; family Polydesmidae; genus Polydesmus; species Polydesmus angustus. The sequence goes on along the minus strand of JAQGAY010001400.1, from coordinate 13,198 downwards.
AGAGTGCCGATGGGAAGGCTAGTAGGGCTACCCACGTGCAAAGCAATGGAAATCGGTCCCTCTACGTTAAGATTAGATAAACGAAAGGTGACCATTTGCACGCCGCCTGAAAAGTATCCAAATTCCACGTCGGCGTATTCGACAACGGATGAGTTAGTCAAACCACTGAGATGGTACGCGCGCTGTCCTGTTGTAGCGTCAGTGCAATAGCCATCATATGCGGATGTCGCTTCAGTATAATCTTCCGCCTCAATTTTTTCAAAAGGAATGTAATGTTTGTAATTGTTGACTTTGTTTGTTGCGGGTGAACCATTAGTCACTGCCACCAACAAATACACTGTTAGGGCAAAAACTACGTACATTGCAGATGCCATTTCCTATTTCTTCAGTTTGGGTATTTTTTTAATTCCATAATAACTTAGAAAAATGAGAGCTTTTATACGATTTCAACACTTATCAAAATCATTTATCTCGATTTATTATTTTTTAGATTATTTTTTTTTATCTTATACCGTATATCCTTATTTCTGTGCTGTTATTGGCAGGATTTTTAAAAAATGTAAGTCAGTGTCTTATTTTCGAATTTCTCAAGGAGTTTGAAATAACATTAAATTTTCGCACTTATTTATCAGTATTAAAATTATTCGAGTTACATAAATAATCGAATTTCAAGTGGAATAATCCAAGAATTTTATCTTAGTTAAGTTTCATTTTTGTTGCTTACTTGGTTTCCACTTTGAGTGCATAACACTCTCGTTTTGTGCATCTAAACTGTGATTTCTATTTGGCATTACATCTATTTACTTTTAAGGAAAAAAAATAAACTGCACTGTAGTTAACTTTTAACAGAAAGTTAATTTAAAGTCTGTTATATTCTTAAAGTAACTTTCCACAGTCATTTCAGCTGAAATATTCCCCGATTACAATCAAACAAAGTTGTAACAATCATTTATTAAAAAAAAACGAAACAATATGTGCAGTTACAACGCTTCAAACATTCAATAATAATTATGTAGAATTAGTTTTGAACTTATATTGAACTTGTGCGTTTTATTTGCTTTCTTTAAACTATCCAACACGCTTCCCATGTCTTTGCTATCGTTTTAAAACGGCAACTTTGAAACATACTGTTACATACAAAATAATACTTAAAACATAAATTATTTGTTAAATAATTTACGGTAACTAAAAATACTTTTTTAAAATTTTTTGATGTTCTACGAGTATAACAAAATTTATAACATAATAATTGAAACACACAATCACATCACGTTAAAAAGTTTAGGCCTATTTATTAAACAACAAAAAAATTATGTTTAAAGAATAATTTCAACGATGAATAAACATTCGTTAAATTTATAGATAGCGTTTTATTAAAATAAAAGTAATCTATAAATACAACATTTTCAGGTGCTGATGGAAATGTAAGGTATAGGTCTTGCGTGTCGGTGGGAAAAGAATCCAGGTAGCCTGCAAAATTCTGGAAATTGCAAGTACTTCCGGTGTAAGTCACCTGCAGACTGCCGATAGGAAGGCTAGTAGGGCTACCCAGGTGCAAATATATGGAAATCGGTCCCTGTTCGTGAGAATTAACCAAATGAAAGGTGACCATCTGCACGCCGTCTGTTCCATAAAATCCAAATTCCACGTCGGCGTATTTGATGACGGTAAAGTTTGTCAGACCGAAGAGATAGTACGCGGGCTGTCCAGTTGTAGCGTCAATGCAGTAGGTTTCCAACGCGTATATCGCTGCGGTGAAATCCTCCGTCTCAATTCTTTCATAAGGATTGTAACGTTTGTAATTGTTGGTTGCGGGTGAACAATTGGCCACTGTCACCAACAAATACACCGCTAGGGCAAAAACTAGGAACATTGCAGATGCCATTTTCTACTTCTTTATATTTCCATAATAATTTACAAAAATGGAAACTTTTTTAAGATTTCAACACTTATCAAAATCATTTACCTCGATTTATTATAAGTTTGATTATTTTTTTTAGATTATTATTTTTTTTTATTATCTTATGCCGTATATCCTTATTTCTGTTCTGTTATTCGACTGGATTTTTGAGATAAATTTTTTTTTTTTTTAATTTAAGTGGTTTTCTTCGAATTTCTAAAGTGTTTAAAATAACATTAAACCTTTGCACTTGTTTATCACTATTAAAATTCGAGTCACATAAAATTGATTTACCAGGTACCAAATTTCAAGTACCAGTATGCTAATCTAAGAATTTTATTTGAGTTTAGTTTCATTTTTGTTGATTACTGGTTTTCACTTTGACTGCATAACTATCTTGTTTTGTGCATCTAAACGGTAATTTCTATTTGGCATTATTTACTTTAAAAAAAAAAGTAAAACAAGAAAATGCAGTAAACCAGAAAAATTTTGCCAAGTGCCACAACTGCCTCCGGTTTAGGTGACCTGTAGAACTACCGACGTGTAAATAAATGGAAATCGGTCCCTGTCCGTTCGAGTTGAGCAAGCGAAAAGTGACCATTTGCACGCCGCTTGCTCCAAAGTCCACTCCAGCGTACTCAATGGCGGTTGAGGTGGTCAAATCATAAACGTAGTAGTCGGCCCAGGGTGATGCGTCGCAATAATAAATTGAGGCAATATGTTGAAAGACAAAAGAAAGTTAATATTGAAAGGATAAGAAAATAAATTTTAAAAGGCAAAAAAATTAAATGTTGAAAAATGAAAAAAATTAATGTTAAAAGACAAAAAAAAAAAAAAAATGTTGGAAGACAAAGAAAAAAATAAATTGTAAAAGACAAAACAAATAAAATGCTGAAAGACAAATAAATATTGCAAACAAAAATACATTAAGCAAACAAAATAAATCTAAAAATATAGCAAAGTTTAAAGAAAATATCAAATAAACTATTTTTGAAATAAAATGTACAACAATTTTATTGAAAAACACGTGTATTAAAATAGAAGCACATGTTCTGACACTACAACCACGTGCTTCTCAAAATTTCTAAATACATCTTAAAATTTAGATATTTCGCGCATTAAATAATTAGCCCCATTTCGTCTTAATTATGTGTAGATTTAACCCAAAACTACAAAAGAAAAACAAAGGGAGCCATGACGTTGCATCAACGTCATTGTGTGAAAACGTGATTTTCAAAATCTATCAAAATCTTCCATATTTTCACGCATCCGTGCATTCAAACACGGATGACGAGTGGAGGCATATGTACTAATTAACAAAATAACATTATTTTGTCAATTTCATTTTAAAATTTTTTTTAAATGAAAATGCTGGTGAGACAGTTACGTCCACCAACAACGAAATCTAAGCCAGCTCTGACGTGTAGTGGTGGCGCTAGTGATGGTGCTAGGTTAGAGAGCGAGGTGGAACCGCTCCACGCTAAGAATACAGGGGCTCCCAATCGCTCAATTTCGCTTCGTAGCTGGAACCAGAGGGGCGGTTGGAATTTGAGATGGGCAAATTTCTCATAGACTATAAAAAAAAATGTACCGTATTAGGAACCAATTAAAATGACAAATTTTTTTATCATGAAAACTTTTAAAAGTTGTGACAATTAACAGAAAAAACTCGTAGTTTTAGATTTTTAACTTTTATTGCCTTTATTTTCATATATTTTATTTTACCTTCAGGCATATAAATGTAATTATAAATTCCATACATCCAATCGCATCATGTTAAAAGTTTTATTTATTTTTTTAGACTACAAAATTTATTTTTTACAAATAAATGGTATAATTTCAACTCGAAATAAACATTGCGTTTAATTTATAGATACGGTACGATTGAAATAGAAGTAATCCAGAGCTAAGACCTTTTCAGTAGCCGATGGAAATGTTAGGTACAAGTCTTGCGTATCGGTGGGAAAAAAATCGAGGTAGCCGGCAAAATTTTGCCAATTGCCACAAATGCCTCCGGTATATGTGACCTGCAGAGTGCCGATAGGTGGACTGGTAGCACTACCCACGTGTAAATAAATGGAAATTGTTGCATCTTCGTTCGAGTTGAGCAAGCGAAAAGTGACCATTTGCACGCCGTCGGTTCCGAAGTCCACGCCGGCGTACTCGATGACGGTTAAGGCGGTCAAATCATAAACGTAGTAGTCGGCCCAGGGTGATGCGTCGCAATAATAAATTGAGGCATATTTAGCATCCGTATAATCTTCCGCTTCAATTTTTTCAAGAGGAACAAAATGTTTGTAATTTTTGACGCTGTTTATTGTGGGTGAACCGTCGGCCACTGCCACTAACAAATATATGGTTAAGGCAAAAATTCTGTACATTTCAGATGCCATTTTCTATTTCTTGAGTTTGCATTTAGGAAAAGTAGAGCTTTTTATACAAATTTAGCACTATCAAAATCATTTATCTTGATTTAATGAAATGCAGATACTATTTTATCTTTTTACATACCAATACGATATTGGAATTTTTTTTTTTGTGGACGAGTTTTAGAAATTAATTTTTTTTTTGTTAAATTTTAGTGGCTGGTAAACAGTACTTTGACTAATAAAACAAAACCCGAAATTTGATTTTCATTAAAATAGTTTTACGATTTAAAGACGGAATAAATTATACTCCGAGTATTTATTATCTATTGCTTTAAAAACATTACTTGTTTTTTAAATTAATTTGAAGTAGTAAAATATTTTCAAGGACTTATCTAGTGTTTGAAATTACAACCGTATAGTAAATATAATTAAAATTTTCGGGGTATATTTAGTAAAAATAATCTGTAATGATATTAGTGATAAGAATAATTATTAGAGATTGCTCCTTTGCACTTTATTTGTTCATATATTTTTACATACGATTTTGCCTTAAATAATTTTGCCCTCCAAAATGAACATTTTTGAAGTACTCGACTAGAAACCTATTTTTATCATAAAAACTTGAAATCAAAAATTGATTTTTTTTTGTGAAAATAATCACTAAGAAATTATCTAAGTAGAAAAAATTATTTTTTTATTTTCATTGACTTTGGTTTTTGTTTTTTATGATTAATCAATCTAAAGTTATCCGTAACCTCCATCGATCGAGTGCTTTAACCACTTCTTAATTTTGTACATTTCCTTTGGGAAACCACTTAAATCTGTTTACCAAAATATTATAACTTTAGTCACGTAATAGCCTACTCTCAAAAGAACTGTAATTATTGATATGTTGAGTGCGCGGGCGGTTGAAGTAATAAAGGTTTTATTTTTGTTTTATGATTACAAATTTCAACTTACAATTATCATTTTTCGATTACAAAATAAAAACTCGCAAAATCAAATTTTAACTTAAATAAAGTTATAAACTTTAGGAAAATTATGGTTCTTATTTTTAAATTTTTTAAATTATTTTTTTTTATGTTTAATTTTGCATTTAAAAAATTGACAAAAATTAACATGTGGTAGATTACATTGATGAATAGTTCGATTAAAATTGAACCAGCCAATTCAACTGTAAAATTGGAAATCAAAGGAAAAACATGTAGAATTCCAGTAGGATAGATATGGAGAAAGCCGAAAAAATTTTAATTTATATGTAAATTCAAAAAAACAATAATGTATGGAGTAACAACGCATTCAATATGCAGAACTAATTTTGAACTTAATATGCTGTACTTGTGTGTTTCTGTAAACGGTTTTTAAACACTTTAAATATTTTAAAACATGGACAACATCGAAACTTAGAAAATAATATTTGAAACATAAATTATTTTAACTGAAGAATTTAAGGATACATTTTTTGTTTTTTTAAAATAAAAAAAATATTTTTGATTTTTTATACAAAACTTTATACAGTACATGTGACATGAAATTTTGTTTACCGGAAATGATCAGCGGCGTAGGTACAATTTTAGAGCCTACATGCAAAAAATGGTTCGGGCCCCATAAAATAATGAATCATTTAAGAAAATGCAGTTTTATTGTTACAGTATGTGCAATCAGGGTCGGGCAGTTAATTTTTTCAATATGATGCAAGTCTTTGAAATGGTGCAAAAACTACCTACATTGCAGATGCCATTTCCTACTTCTTTACTTTGGGTTGTTTTTTCAATTTCAAAATAATATAAAAAAAATTGGAGCTTTTATACGATATCAACACTTATCAAAATCACTTACCTCGATTTATTATAAGTTTGATTATTTTCAAGATTATTTTTTGTTTATCTTATACCGTATATCCTTATGCACCGGTATGTGTTGTTATTCGTAGAGATTTTTTGATATAGCTTTTTGTTGTTTTTCTAAAAAAAATATTTAAGTGATTTTCTTCGAATTTCTCAAGTGTTTGAAATAACATTAAACCTTTGCACTTGTTTATCACTATTAAAAATTTTGTCACATAAATAACCGAACTTTAAGTGGAAAAATCTAAGAAATTTTATCTTAGTTACGTTTCATTTTTGTTGATTACTGGTTTCCACTTTGAGTGCATAACACTCTTTTTGCATCTAGACTGTAAACTTAAAAATTATTACATTTAAATAAGTGAAAAAAAATCTGAAGTTATATTAAAGCCCGGAATATTTTCTTTTGTGATTTAATCCTTAAATGTTTTCTAGTAGAGCTTAGACGCCATTTTTTGAAGCAGTTTGGATTTCTATTAAAAACATTTTAGAAAAATAAAATTAGAAGTATTAAGTATTTATCAAACTTTTGCGATAAATGATATATTTTTAATTTGGTAAAAGTTTGGTATTTATTTTAATTTTGTTCTAGGGATGGGGGGGGGGGAGTGTAAAATACCAATAAATAAATAATAATCATAAAAATGGGGAGAAAAAAAAAATAGAAAAGCTAAAATCTTAAATTTGCTGTTATTTTATAGAGAAGTTTTTTTTTTTTTTAAATATATTAATATCGATAATTCAAAATAAGTAATTACAGTATTTATTATTTGATTTTTAATAATGAATTGAATATTCCATTTTATTAATCGGAAATTTTTACTTTGAGAGATTTATGTATTAGACCAAAAAAAAAAGTTATGTTTAAAGAATAAATGAAATAATTTCGAGGATGAATAAATATTTGTTTAATTTAAAAATAAAGTATTATTAAAATAGAAGTAATCGAAAGTTAAAACGTATCCAGTAAGCCAGGGGTCTCCAAAATTTTTAGCCAAAGGGCCACACTGACTTCTCAGCTAAGCTCTGAGGATCAAAATCATTAGGTATGATCGATTATTTTTGTAGTTATTATTTATTTTTTTTAAAAAAATTTATATCTCATTTGTTTAGCCTTGTTATTCGACGAATTATAGTAATAAATTTTTTATGTATTCTTTTTTTTTTTTTCAAAACACATTGAAGTGGCTTTCTTCGAATTTCTGGAGTGCTTGAAATAATATTAAATAATTTTTTAACGCGAATTGTTGCATTTGTTTTTGTTTGTCACTATTAAAATTCGATTCGCATAAATAACCTCAATTTTAGTAGTTGGTATACTTTGCCTTAATATATTTTAATTTTGTTGGTTTTAGTTTTGTTTCTTAGATTTTATCAATCAAGTGCTTTATCCACTTTATAATACAGTATTGTACCTTTTTTTTTTTACAGAAAAGTTTTTTTTTTTTAAAAAAAAGTTTTTTTTTTTTTGAACGAAAAATAAATTTTAATACTAGTATTGTTAATTCAAAATAAACATTAACAATATAATATACAGTATTTTTTTTTTTAATTTTTAATAATGATTTTTATATTCCTTAGAAAATTCGATATCTAGACATTTTATTAATCGGAAATGTTTACATTGACAGTTTTATGTATTAAACAAAAAAAAAAATATGTTAAAAAATGAAATAATTTCGAGGATGAATAAATATTTGTTTAATTTAAAGATACGGTACTATTAAAATAAAAGTAATCGACATCTAAAACACCTCCAGAAGTCGCTGGAAATGTAAGGTAGAGGTTCTGCGTGTCGGTGGGAATAGAATCGAGGTTGGCGGAAAAGGTCCGGAAATAGCCGCAATTATCTCCCGTGTAAATGGTGTTCACCGTGCCGACAGGATCGCTAGTAGCACTACCTAAGTGTAAATCAATGGGAACTACTTCCTCCGTATTTACGTTGTGATTCGACAGGCGGAAGGTGACCGTTTGCGCGCCGGCTCCAAACTCCACGTTGTTGTATTGGAGGACGGAAGCGGAAGTCAGGTCGAAAATGATGGCGGCGTTTGGTGCATAAGTACACCCACCACTAGTGGCGGATGTCTCGTAGGTGAAATCCCCCGCCTGAATTATTTCATAAGGATTAAAATTTTTTAAGTTCTTGACGTTGTTTGCTGCGGCTGGCAAACAATTGGCCACTGCCGCCAACGAGCAGATAATTACGGCGAAAACGGTGTACATGGGGATGACATTTTTCCTACTTTTTTTTTCTTCAGCTCGGTTATCTTTTTAATTTTAAAATAAGTTTCAAAATTGACAGCTTTTTATACAAATTCAATCCTTATCAAAATCATTAATGTACCGCATGATTGATTATTATTATTTTTTTTTTTTAGATTATTATTTTTTTTTTTATATCTCTTTTTTTTAGCCTTGTCACTCGACGAAAGTTATTGATATTATTTTTTGGTGTTTTTTTTTTTATAACACGTGGAAGTGGTTTTTTTCGAATTTCTCGAGTGCTTGAAACAATATTAAATTATTTTTTAACGCGAACTTTTGCACTTGTTTTTTTTGTTACTATTAAAACTCGATTCGCATAAATAATCTCAATTTCAAGCTGTTCTAATTCGAGAATTTTAATTTAGTTAAATTCCATTTTTGCAATGTATTGGTTCCGATTACAATCAAACGAAGTTGTAACAATAATTAAAAAAACAAACTATGTGAGTAGTAAAAATATTTCCATTGGTTTTATGTAAACCATTCTATTTAAAACACAATTAATTTGCTAAAGAATTTAAATAAAAAATTTTCTTTTTTTTTTTTTTTTTTGCAAAAAAAAAATATTTCTGATTTTCTATACAAAAATTTATAAAATGAAATTTTATTTTTCGGAAAAGATACTTTTTAAATTTTATTTTTATGGATTAACAAAAAATTATTTTTACAGTGTTTTTCTATAAAACGTAGTTTTTAGATTTGTTTGTTCTTTTTAAAGCAGGTAGAAGTTGGAATGTAAGCCTACTTTCTCTAACACAACTGGTTTAGGCTACAAATTCGAAACACCCCATCAAATCACGTTAAAATATTTATTTATTAGACAACAAAAAATATATGTTTAAAGAATACCGGTAAATGAAATAATTTTTACGTACATTGTAGATGCCATTTTCTATTTTTCAGTTTGGGTGTCTTTTTAATTCCATAATAATTTACAAAAATGGAAACTTTTATACGATTTCAACACTTATCAAAATAAATTACCTAAATTTATTATAAGTTTGATTATTTTTTTAGATTACGGGTATTTTTTTTTTTAATATATTATACCGTAAATCCTTATCTCAGTGCTGTTAATCGACGTGATTTTTAAGATAGATTTTTGATGTTTTTTTTTAAAATTTAAGTGGGTTTTTTTGTTGCATATTGTAATTGGCAAACCGCCCACAAAATTCACAATTTTTAAAATTCCTATACTTGAAATAAATTTTTTTAAGAAGAAAGTTAATTTGAATTGGGACGCACTATAAGCGAACTTATTATACAGACTTTTAATCTCTGGGGACCAAAATATGGTCACACTAAAAGCGGAATCGCACTATAAACGGGTTCCACTGTAAATTATAATTAAAAGCTGATATAATAAAGCTGATTGAATAGAATTCTTGAATGGATGGCTTAAAATAATATTTTCTAAAATTTCTTAATACAGTATACAAAATTATAATTACACACACTGCAAAAGTGTCAAAAAAAAATAATGGTACTGCACCTTTGCATTCAAAAAAATAACAAATTTCTGCCGCAAAATAAATCCATTTCCACATAAGTCAGGAACAAATTTTACCAAGAGTTACAAAGTCTTAAAAATTTATAACTCAAATAATGGCCTATTGTGGCTTTCATAGAATGTAACAGCTTCTCAGTACATTTTTTGGGGGGACCAAATAATTTTGGTGCAAAATGTCCGATTACAATTAAACAAAGTTGTAGAAATCATTAAAAAAAACAATGTGTGTTGCTGTGAGCTATTCAATACGCTCAACTTGTTTTCCTCTCACTTCAAAACTTAAAACCACATCTAAACAAACAAAATAATATTTCAAACATTAATTATTTGCTAAAGAATCAAACTAATAATTCTTCTTTTTTCATATATTTTTAACAGAAAAAAATTAATAGTTTCTCTATAAAACGGTTCCTTCGTTTTATAAAGTTTTCTGATTTGTCTATTCTTTTTATATCAGGCGGAAGTTGGAAAGTGTTTTCTCTGACACAACCAATTATTTATAAATTGAAAACACCCAATCGCTTCACACGCTAAAAAGATTTATTAATTAAACAACTAAAAAATTATTTTTTTAAAAAATATTATTCATCGTTGAAATCATTTTATTTAAGCATTCGTTTAATTTAAAGATAAGGTATTATTAAAATAGAAGTAATCTATAATTAAAACATTTCCAATAGCCGATGGAAATGTAAGGTACAGGTCTTGCGTATCGGTGGGAAAAGAATCCAGGTAGCCAGAAAAAGTCTGGAAATATTCGCAAGTACCACCGGTATAGGTGACCTGCAGAGTGCCGATGGGAAGGTTGGTAGGGCTACCCACGTGCAAAGCAATGGAAATCGGCCCCTCTTTGTTTTCATTAATCAAACGAAAGGTGACCATTTGCACGCCGCTTATTCCAAAGTATCCAAATTCCACGTCGGCGTATTCAACGACGGATGAGTTATAAAGACTATTGATATCGTACACGCGCTGTCCTGTAGCGTCATCGCACCATCCATCATTCACGGATGTCGCTTCGGTATAATCTTCCGCCTCAATTTTTTCAAAAGGATTGTAACGTTTGTAATTGTTGACGTTGTTGGTTGCGGGCGAACCATTGACCACAGCCACCAACAAATACACTGTTAGGGAAAAAACTACGTACATTTTACTTGCCATTTTCTACTTCACCAGTTTGGGTTGTCTTTTTAATTCCAAAATAATTTACAAAAATGTGAGTTTTTATACAATTTCAACACTTATCAAAATCATTTACCTTGATTTATTATAAGTTTGATTATTTTTTTTTTATTATCTTATACCGTAAATCCTTATCTATGTGTTGTTATTTGACGTGATTTTTGTGATAGATTTTTTTTAAAAAAAATAAATTAAGTGGTTTTCTTCGAATTTCTCAAGTACTTGAAATAACATTGAATCTTTTCACTTGTTTATCACTATCAAAATCCGCGTCACATAAAATTAATTTACCAGGTATCGAATTTCAAGTGTGTTAATTTAAGAATTTTAGTTTAATTTCATTTTTGTTGAACTCTCGTTTTGCGCAACTATACCACAATAGTTTTTCATTGGCATTATTTATATTTAAGGAAGTAAAAAAGAAACTGCACCATAGTTAACCTTTATCAGAATGTTAATTTAAAGTCTGTAACATTTTTTTTTAAAATGATTTAATCCTCTGACGCCATTAATTTTATTGAATCAGTTTGGATTTTTATTAAAAAAAAAAAAAAATGTTTGAAAAAATGGATAGAAAAGTTAATAAAATTCCTAAGTGATAGTAAGTATGCTAATCTTAAACATTACTTCAAATATAGTGTGGGGGAAGTTCGCTAGTATAAATTACTAGATTCAAAATTTAATTTGTTGAGGTGAAGATGACCGACTACCACCAACTCCCCTTGGCTCATTCTAGCTCGGTCTCGACCAAATTTCGAGGATCATTTGTTTTCTTTTTTTTTCCAAAAATTTGTAAATTTGTTTGAGAGGACGCATTTCCATCAAAATATTTTTAATAAATTTTCCAATCGTTTACGATAAATTTTTATTATTACGCTCGTATAATACAGCTATTAATATTCCAGCTAGTGCTGGGCGAAACCGCGCTAAACGAAGGAGTGTCCCCTAAATCATTTTTTTTACCTATTAGGGAAGTTTCGGTGAGAAAAACGCTATTGCATTAACGCGATAAAGCATTAACATAGTGCAATAGTGTTAGACAATCGGCTCTATGGTGACGATAAAATTCCGAATAGCGAGTGTGCTACCGTATGCTGAAAGTATTTTTACGCACGTGCAGTTAAAGATTTTAAACTCGATATTTAAACTCTTCCAATGCTATACTGTAAATTATTTTCCCGAAAGTTAAAATTCCCATAGCACTTTAATACGATAAAATTTAATGTTACATTGTTCTAGTGTAATACAGTATTTATTTACCGAAACTTCCCTATTGTTATTAAAATAACATTAAAAGTTTAATTGAAAAAAGCATCATTATAACGTATGTCCTTTAAATTACGAAGCTTTTAAAAAGCAAATAATCAAGTCAAACTTTAATGAAAATGATTTAATTTTTCAATATTTCCATACAACAACACCTCCGATTTAATGATAAAAAACAATATTTAGAATATGACTTCTACAACTGAGTCGGCACGTGTAAACGTGCTCACTTCGACGGTTAAAGCTTTGGCGGACTTCCAGCCAGCACCTGCCGAATGCATCTCGGCATGTGCTGGCATCTACCATAGGAGCGCATTAATACGTGCCGATTCAGTTGTCGAGGTCACATTCTAAAATTTATTTTTGTTGTTGAAGTTGTTGTTGGATGAAAATATAAAAAAAATAGTTCATTTTCATTAAAATTTGACTTGTTTATTTGCTTTTTAAAAGCCTCATAGTTTTAAAAACACACGTTATTTAACCACTACATTCCATTCTAAATCATTACTTTTTTTTTCTGTACTAAATTCATGAAACATAGGTACATTTTATAACTACTTAAATTCCATACAAGTCTATGGAGAGATGAACGAAATAAAATCGCACTATTGAAATCCAATTCCAACTAATTCTCCCCTGTGTTATAAGTTCCGAGTTTTTTCTATATTCATTACACAAGCTGCATTCAGTAACTATTAAAAATCATATTAAAGACAAAAGTCAAAGTATTATTGCAAGGTTCCTTAGGGACGCAAATTTTTTATTTTTTTTTAAAAAAAGGGAGCAATTCAAAATATTTTTTGGGCTTCTATCTTTTAAGTGAACATAGTCCAAAAAGTTTAAATTTTGAATTGTCCTT
>JAQGAY010001399.1:0-14570 GCA_034698085.1 Polydesmus angustus | reverse complement strand
ATTTTACCGACTTTTGTATTTCGTTCCCGATTTTTGGTGCATTTTCTTTAGTGTATATCGCATTAGTACGTAATATTAAGTTGAGTTGAAATTCGTATATCTTTTTTTTTATTTCGATAGAAAAGTCGGCAAAAATCGCTTTTAACTTAGTGTGCGATAGCAGTCGGTGTACAAAAATTCCGATCGAAATGAATAATGACCCAAAATTTTTCTTCCGTAAACTATAGCCTACGTTGCGCGCGAATGCTGAATACTTTGAATGGGAGTCAGCCTCAGTGGGTGAATATTCCTAATTTCGCGACATCAAATACGACAGGCTCTTCGTTTTCTTTCTTCTCAGCGAATTTCTATCGTCATTTACCTGCTTTTTTTGTCTTTCATTTTCTCGCGTTCGATTCCATCTTTGCAATTTGTTATTCAAACTTTTACTCGCTTCATTTAACTTTTCCTTTGAATTTTTAACTCTTTTTTTTTGTATCTTTGATTGTTTATTTATTTATTCTTTTGTTTGCTCAGTTTATATAAAATTGCTTACATCCACCTTACTAAAAATAAAGTTATTTTTGTTTCTATTTTTTTTTTTTTTTTCATTTGAATACGGTATAACGTACCGGTTGCGAAGTACGGTACCGTATTAAAAGGTTTGGAGAATAGAGAGAGGTATTGGAAAAATAAGAATGGCACTTTTTATTATTATCTCTCAACGTTTCGTATCACATTCCTAATAGCACCTACACAGTGTAATTTATATTTTAAAGTGCAATCATCTTCAAATACGACCTTCTCAAAATTAATTAAAAATCTAAAAAAAAAAAAAATATTAGGAGGAAGAGAGATGAGATGGGATAGATTTCTTTTTCCATTCCTTTTCCTTCTTTTTCTCTAGGAAATATATTTTTTCCGGCATCTTTGGAACTCCGTGTTTGCTCTTTTCTTTTTTTTTTTATTTTATTATTATTTTTTTTTCTTCTTTATATATATATATATATTTTTTTTTTGACGTTGAAGTAGAATTATTTAGCTATAGTTGATAGAACTTATAAGTACGGTACGCTATATGAAGTATTTCTAAGGTTACTGTTTCTCATTTTTATTTTCTATCTCTCCGAGATACAATGGCAGATAAAATAGTAGTTCATCATTTATATCAACGGTCGTCTTAGTCGACTTTTCTTACTTATTCTTTCGTTTTTTTTTATTTTCTCTCTCGGTTAGTGCGTTCTCCCCCGCCTTTATTATTTATTTTGGAGTAGGTTTATTTTGGCCAGCGTTGAGTGGCGGAACCGCTGGTCACTTCACTTTGGAGAATCTTATTGAATGTTGTCGCTTCCTTTATATATATTTCCCCCTAACGTTTTATAAAGTTTGGTCGTTGAAATTCGGAAATAGGTTTTTTTAAAAAAAATATATATAACTGAAATGTAAAAAAAGAGCTAAAATTTCTTTCTTCTTCCCCTCTTATTTTTTTTTTTAGGATGGGACCACAATCACTACTACTAGAAATTCGTTTACTCGGGAAAGCTTTTTTTTTTCTTTGTGCGATTCTGATCTCGGTTGACACTCTTCTTTATCTTCGAGTTTATCTTTACCATTGAATTTCAATATGTTTAGGTCAGGCAAAGCATGTTTACTTGAACTGAAAATAGAACGCGTGAGATGGGTTAGTTTTGTAGGACGCCTCGGTGGCCTGTAGGGATACCAAAAAGCCGTAGGAATGACGTCAAAAGCGTCCAGAAAAAATATACCGTATACAAACAAACAGATAAAAATGATTAAATGCAAAATAAAATGAGTAAAGGTTTGTACATGTCATACCAGGAAGAAAAAGCTTAGCTAAGTCTTACTAGTTTGTGTTATTTTAACGATGCGCATCTATTCTAATTTTGGGCTATTGCTATTTCCTGATGCAGTTTTTTTTTATTATTATTATTATGTGCTTTATATATTTCGAGTTGAGGTTAGTACTAATATATGATCATTTCTGTTTATTTTGATATGTACGGTAATGGTCCTATTTATGTATTTTGTTTACTTTTTTCTTTAATGGATTTTTATTATCTATTTACAGTATCTGTTCCAGATAATTATTACAATGAAGTTGTAAACAAACTTTTTAAATAAAAAAATATTGCAATATTAATTAAAATTAAAAAAAGAACTTTTCAAAAAAACTTTATTTGTTCATTTATTTTAGAATTTTCTTTTGCGCTTTGCGTTTTACAATAAATTTTAGATTTCCGTTTGTATCGTAGCTTATCTTTGGAAGTGCCCCCTACAGTCAACTTTTTCCGCAAGACCACTTCAAATATGTATTCGTTTCTAATTTTTTCGTGCCATTGCTCCTCGACCTCCTGTAGTAGATCACCTTTACTTTAAGACTATGACTACCCATTTTAAGTCCTATTTTCTAAAGAGATTTCTACTTCAAGATCATGGAGATCACAAACGATGATTTTATGAGTCAAAATTAAATTTTGGTTGCGGTTGAATAGAGTTTTAATTTCGTAAATTCTTAATAGAATCCTAATCAAAACACTTCTAGTTTAAAAATTCAAATTTGATTACTGTATAATAAAAATAATAGTTTTATATTTTTAAAAAGTTTCACTGTAATGGAAGGGAGGCACATGCCCGGGGAAAGGCATCAAAAAAGTACCGTACGTAGATTTTCATAATGGCGGAAACTTCGGACTTTTAATAGGGTTTTGCGCTCTAAAGTTAACGATCACTGTTCACTAATTTAACCATTAGTCAGTAAACCATTATGTTTTGATATCGCTAATAGGATGCTTTTTTCTCCATTAGTATAAGAATACTGTACAGAAAAGATGACAAAAGGAAATAATTATAGGTTATACATCCATTCGATTTTTCTTTCTTTTTTTTTTTTTTGATTACCGGTAATGCTTTATTTATGCTGATGGCACTATTGAATTACAATGTTGGTTAATACGTAAGAGAAAACCGCAAGTCTAGGAAAAGAAGAATAAGTAGTTCTGTTTCACAGTCTTAATTGCGAATAATATATTAATGATATTGTTGCTTAGCTGATTTTATAAAAAAGCAAGATCTGATCCGCTTTCACAACTCACTGAATTACTATACGGTACGTCTATTTTGAATTTGGTTAAATAAATTAATAATTTATTTACTACGTTTAACTAAACGTCTTTATAAAAGAGACCTTCGATGATCTAATAAAACATTTATACAATTAATAGGCCCACTGTAATAAATTCAAAATAATAATAATTTATTATGTCAAAACTATTACTTCTACAAGTTACTGTTGTAAGCAGCAGCTTATATCACCCAGCTTCTTTACTTCTGTAATTAATGTATTTTTAACTATGTTTAAAACAATATTTTTAAATTTAAATATTTTTAATACCTGGTATTTATTTTTTTTTTAAAAGTTAAATTAGTATTTTTGTAAATATGTAATAATTTTAATTACATTGTTTCACTATATGATGATAATTATTATTTTGAGTTCAAAAATTCCTTGATAAAACTAATATTATTGCTGGTTTGATAAAAAGTATTTTTAATGCCCAATTTTAAATTATTTTAAAGAGAAACATTAGTGCCATGTATTTCTTTTTTTTTTTTTTTTGTGTTGAAATTTCCCGGGGTTTAGTGCTTTCAGTTTAAAGCATTAGTTGCCGCAGTCAAATAAGAAAATGTAGAAGCGTCGTTAACGATGTTTCAGGCTTTAATAAAAAATGGGTCTGCTTCTTTGCTAATTTTATACTGAATAAAAATGTTGGTTTATTAAAATAGTTTTAAGTAAATAACTGTAGTTAATAAAATAGTTATAAACAAGTAATAAAACCGGGCTTTTATATAACTTTTAAAGTTTGTTTTTGTCATATTGCTACAGCATAGAAAAATAATTTTTAAGCAATTGTGTGGTACCAGTATAATTATCATTCAACATGCTATTTAAAATCAGCTGTTTTGCTTCGCCGCTCTTATGGAAATCTACCTTAAACTATTGTCAGTATCGTAAAATTTCTAAATTTGCAAAGTTTCGTTTTTGGTATCAACAGCTTTGGGGCCCGAGTGTCGGAAAGGCTCCGATTCCTCCTTACAAACACGTGTGTCAGGTGGGAGACCCCGTTCTCAGAGAGCGTGCTGAAAAGGTCGAAGTAGATGAAATTAAAAGTGATCATATCAAAAAGGTATAATAAAAATGTTAAGACGTATTCTTACGCTAAATTTAATTTATTAACTCGTGCTTTATCTTTGCAGGTGATTGCCAATATGAAATCAGTTTTCGAACACTACGACGTTGTTGGCGTCGCAGCGCCGCAAATTGGAGTTCCTCTACGAATTATCATCGTCGAATTTAGTGAAAGGTCCTTTAAGCTGTATTCTCCCGAGGTTCGAGCATCTAGAGAAATGGAAATTTGCAAACAAACTGTAATCATAAACCCTACGTTAAACATCATAAACCCCCATAAACTTATATTCGACGAAGGTTGTTGCAGCGTGAAAGGTTTCAGCGCAGAAGTTCCACGTTATAGAGAATTAATAGTGACAGGTTGTTATTTGTACTTAATATAATAAAAGTACAGTGTACTAATATAGTTAACACTGCTAATTTTTAGGCTTTAATGAGAATGCTGAACCATTTAGCTGGCAAGTTAAAGGTTGGCTGGCAAGAATTTTGCAGCACGAATGTGATCATTTAGAAGGAAGATTATTAATTGATGTAATGGATGTAAGAACTTTTCAAAACGATTATTGGTACGTCGTCAACACTACTGAAGGAAAATTTAAGCATTCGTACAAGTAACGCCATTAACTTCTTAATTTTTAAAATTCAATCTCTACTGCCATTAAATTTTGATGCAATGATGCTGATGGGAATATCCCAAATATATGCAATTGTAGTGTTTATAAAATAAAAATACGTTCAGAATTTAAATGCATCAAAAACCTGTATTAAAAATGTTTTAATAAACATAAATTCTAATTTATTAGAAAGTTTTAAATTTATTTCATGATGCCATTCGTTAAAAGGTTAGCCAAGTTATCGATAGATGGCGCTGAACTCGGTTTCCCACTTGGGATTAAAAATGATGATTCATGAATTAGCATTAATGATTTATTTAATTGCGTGTATAAATAACTATAATTGTTTTTCAGCGTGATATTATTATAATTTAATTTTTATACACCTAATTGCAGAAAGTTGATTAATATTATATTTGAAGGAGAATTTCTAGTGTGATAGTATTGGTTCGCCGGGAGCTAATATTAATGAACGCCTTTTCAAGATGGCCGCTCCCATGTGTAAACATTAATTGAGCGCGTAGTTGAACTGATTTCAGCCGGTTCTTCCAGTTTAAAAAAAAATTGCTTTTCTATTTTTAAATCGCCGGGCTTCATTTTGTGTAAAACATTATCCAAAAAAAATTTTCTCCCCCCTTTTGAAATGTCTTTACGGGAGATCCTTTCAAAACGACGAAATAAGCAATCTGTGCAAAGCAGTGAATCAGCTGCGTCGAGCGTGGAAGAAGTAAAAACGAATTCGGCTGAGGACGACTACGACGACACAATGGGCAAATTAAATGATTTTTCAACCGATGGCAGCTTTCCGAATAGTAATAATAACAATAATAACGGTAGTATAATATATAATCAAACGTTTTCAGTGGTGTATTACGGTTCGATTATGTTGGATCGTAAGTACACCCCGACTATGTTGCCGTGGTTGGTTGCCGAGGTGAAAAGACGAAATAATCAAGGACGGCCGGTTCAACTTTTAATAAAAGGACAGCTTCTCGTTTCTAATTGTGCTAATTCGAACGTGCCTTGGTTAGAGCATAAATTGAACACCATTTACAGGTTTTTGCAGCTATCTCATAACCGTAAATGTTTCGCGTATCTGGTCAAAGATTCCACCGACTCAGCCATTCAAAATTGTTACGTGTTTCAAGCGCAGGATGAATACACGGTAATTATTGTCAATTTAATTATTATTATGTACGTTGTGCGTGGTATTTTTTTTTTTTCAAGTTATAGAATGCTAGTAGATTTCGCAATTTTGCTGTCAACTTTTTTTTGTGTGTGTGTGTGTGTGTGTGTTTGTGCGAGGAACGCTGAAATAGAAAAGTGTGGAGAGAAAAATGGTATGACCCTGGCCTACAGCCAGTTGTTTAGCCGTGTTCTTCGTATTTCAACTGCGTAGTAACAGCCAAAAAAATAAATAAAAAATCAAACGTGAAAAATAAGTTATTTTTTGAACTTGGTTTGGTATTGTTTTCTTTTGCAGAAACATCCATTCTGAGGTTTTTTATTGCCGACATAATCTTAGGCAGGACACGTATAGTTTTGGTATCACGTGATGATATTCTTTTGAAATAATAATACAGTAGTTAATTATGCAGGTTATAAAATTAATAGTCATCATGGAAATGCGCCCTAGTCACAATAAAATTATTGAACTTGGAATATCAGTGCAGTGCAATCATATTGCTAATTTGTTTTATACAGTAACTTAATTATTTTTTCTTCATTTGAGACTTGATTCATTGCATGAATCAGATGCTGCAATCAATGCCCATTCATAAAAATAATTTGTTTGAGTATTTGCAGATTTATATTGGGGGAAAAAATTAATATTGCTTTGGAAGGGTTTGTATTTGCGTCATGCATTTCAATTTTCTTAGCATGAATTATTAGAATAGTTACTGTGCTGACGACAGTTAATTGACATGGTTGACGTCACATCAGGTGTATATAATCACATTCAGTGGAAAATGATATTTTTTTTTTCTTATTTCCTTTTTTCATTTTGTCAATTGTGAAAAATGACGTGTCGCGAGTTCGACTTCATTTATGACTCATTTTGTGCTGACCTAAAATACCTGAGAGGAGGTTAGAATGTACATGCATGATGTCGCCTGTTAACACTCTCAACTCAATTTGTTTTCTTTGGGTTGGATAAACTGGTAAGCTTTCTTTTTTATTCCTTATAAAAAATGAAAACAACTAGATTTGTCGTCCTTGATGGTGTTCGATAATGAATTTTAAGCATGTGAATTAATTAAAAGGAGTTGATAAAGGTGAGTTCACCATCTGACCCTATGCACAATAGATAACCTAGGAGAGATAACTATTCATTGTATTCAACCTTGAGTTTTCGAGTTGTTTACTTGTACCGAAGTTTAATATGTTTTTAACGTCATTAGAACTAGAGTAATAATGCGAAAAGAAAATGAAAAACATGAAGCTATGTTGTTGTTAAAAAAAAATTTCCAATGCGTGTTTTATGTCAAGAAGTGGTTTGACATTTTGAAAATTGCTGTTACCGGTACCGTATTATTAAAAAAAAATAAAAAAAAATTAGTGAGATATTGTGAATTTGACGTGTAAGCACTTTTGTTAACTACGACCAATACTGTAGTTAACTTAGGATGTTTAAAGTCTTTTTCGTTCGGTTGCATTTTTCAATTTAATTAAACGAGTTTTTAAGTTTTCGTTGCGGTTGAATTTCAAGGGATTACCCCCGATTTATTTAGTTGCGTGAGGATTAATAACGAAATATGGCTAGCTAAGATCGTAAGGTAGTGATGTAAGTAGTGTTTAGTCGTTACAAAATAAATTTTACTAAACGAGATTAAATTTTCTCTAACAAAAATTATCGTTTTTTCGTATTATCAACACATTATTTAAGGCGACATTCTGACCATTATTAGTCTTTTGTCGCCCGTGTCGACAACGGCTTTGTAATTACAGTACTGTAGTTGTTTTTTGTCGATGAGAAGTTACCGGTATTAAAATAAATAAATAAAATCGGAGATGAGTGTAAAATGAGGAATATATTAATATTAAAAACTGGGTGGCAACTAACTATAGAGTATAGACGATTTGTAAATTAGAAAATATTCGTTGCCGAGACCAATTTTAGAGATAATGCTTATTAACGGACATTAACTTTGCATATGTAGCTAAAGCAGCAGACCGTGTGATTTGTCTGCGATGTGAAAATTTTGTGTGATACATATTTACAATTGTTTAAAAGTGAGATAACATGACTAAACGATGTTCTACATCAGCACTCAGCAGATGTGATGTTATCATCTTGATTAAATCAATAATAATGTTGAGGAAGAGATACAATAGGATGATGAAAGTACATGTACAAAAAAAGGAAAATTTTAAGAAAAACAGGTTTTAATTTGCTAAAAAAAATGTTATTAAATGTCAATTATACTACCGTATGCTTTTCTCATATTTGTCATCTTAAAATAAAGTACCAAAACCAATTGTTCTGAATACCCGAATAGTTTTTTTATTAAATATTAAAAATGTTGAAAAATTTGAAATTATATTTAGTGTACCGGTACTGTATTTTTGGACACCTGGACAATTATTATTATTTTTACTTGTGTTGCGAGCAATTTCTGAACCAAATGGCACTTCCATTCTTTTTGGCAGCTATAGCTTTTTTTTTAAGAAAAATCTCAATTTTTAACAAATGGTACTTTCAGCCTATTTTATATTTTACATTCTTCAAAGTTTTTATTTATTTAATTGATTTCATTTCTAAAGGGGAATATTTTTAATGTTGATTTTTTTTCAACTAAGCCAATTTGTAGAAATTTATGGATTAAATCGCGGAAAATTTAGTTGCCTTGAATCTTTTTTTTTTATATCAATTAAGTTTTTAAAAATAATGGTGTAATTTCCTGTATCGTACCACATTTTTTTTAATGATTATTGTATATTTTCATGGTAAATCAGATGATAACTATGTTGTAAGTTGATTAATGTTCTGGTTTCCATGATTTCGATTAGTTGCGCGTTAAAATCTAAATACCGGTTTGACCTTAACGAATTTCCTTTTCGAAACATTTGAAGTTGCTAATGGTTTGTAGCATTTTGTTTTTTAACTTGTGCGCGCGTACTGTAAGTTTATAAACAGAATGTGACTCTAGTTACTCAACATAATATCATCGAAAATTTCTTCGGATTGCAGTATGCTTCATTTAGCTATAATAAGAAAAGTAATTTATTAATTGCCGTAATTAATTTTTTATTTTATTTACTGGTTGCATTAAAGCTATGATGGACTTATTGATCAGATAGAGACATGCGGAGTCATAGAGTGGTGTTAACATTTCGTAGCATTTTGTTTTGATAGTCAACAAGTCTAATTTAAAATCAAGGCGCCTTCAGTCTTACTGTAACTTTTGTAAGTGCGCAAAATATTATGTTCATTACGAAAAATGTTATCGTATTCGGATCGGCCTGTTTTTCATTTCTACTGGAGGTTACTGAAGGTAAGACATAATAAAACCAAGATACACAGATCCATACAATCAATACATACTGTAAAATTATGCAATCAATCCATGTATCTTGGTAAAGCTATTATTATAAATATAATATAAAATATGTTACATTTATAACTACTGTAAATTCACTCGCAGAAAAGTTGAGATGACATTAAACAGTAATTTTTTTTAACATTTGCAATATGAGTGGTTTGGTCCAATAGTGCGGTAACGTCATGGTTAAAGTTTTACATGTACCGGCGGTTTAAAAAAACGTTTTAACGTCACCTTAACCACAACGTTTCTAATATATTAGAGTTAGACAGAAAGTATGGTGAACTTGATATCGTATTTAATTTAATTTAAGTTTTTTTTTTTTTTTTTTTGATGGGCTTTTATTTTAATTTTTAGTCTTAATATAGCACTTGGCTTTAGGTAATATTGAATTAGGTAGGTACTAGTAAATTTAATTAAGGATTTTTTTAAAAATTAGTTCTTAGTTAAAGTTAAACAGGAAGGCTATTAAAAAATTTTAATTAGCATTTTCAGTTTTTAAAAAAATTTTTAGTTATCCAGTTTCAATTTAAGATGTGGGTCTCGTTCGATTTGTCACACAGCGCGATTTTGAGACGATTTTCAGCGCACGCTTTCGAGGCAGTTTTCAGCCTACGCTTTTATATCCGATTTTTAGCTTTAGCACGTGATGTGCTTACCTTTGAAAGTTTGCGCAAAAGTTCAAATAATAATTATTCAAATTGTTGAATAAATAAATATTTTTATTTATTTGTTTGATTTTAATTACGTCCACAATTATTATTAAAAACTTTAAGCATTAAATGTTTAAGCACAGGTGGCGCGCCGCACTGCAATATTCATAGCCGTCTCAAAATCGGACTATGGGACAAATTGAGCAGGTTTTTTTTTTATTATTTTGACACAAAGTTGTTGAATTTAATTTCATTTTAAATTGCCGCCATATTTTTTTGAGAAAAGAAAATGTTGTTTGGAACATCAAGTCTAGTACCGTACCAGTATAAAATTAATTCTGTATTGAAATAACATTTTGCGGCATTTCTATAAAATAACAAAAAGATTATCTAAGTACGGTATTCTTTTTCCTGTTGATCTCCAGTTACCAGGTTGCATTTTAAATGCTAATCTTCAGGATTAACAATAGCAAGTTTAATTTTTATGGTTTTTTTCTTAGTTTTTTCATTTAATTTTATCCTAGCAACGCATTTTGCTTAATTATTCAATTTAAAGACTCTTTCAAAGTCGTTATACCCAGCTTGTTGTACAGGAGTATAATTATAGTTGTTGGCAACCGCTCGCTAATAAGTTTCATTGTCATTTCTAAAATGAATATGAAGACAGAAGAATAACGAGCCAACTTTATTCATAGACCATACTCGTAATTCTAAATGCCACGCGGAGGAAAAAAATTACTTTCTGTCTTTTTATTTAAAAAAAAAATTGCAGCGAAACTAGGTACTGTACTGTAAGGAATTAGTATACGAAATTTGAAACCGGAAGGGATAGGTTTGGCTGGCTTGTCAAGTCTGCCGCTTGGTTTTAGTTCAGGTAGCGAATTGCATTAGAATAGTAAATGCACGAGGAGGGTGGTGCGGCTGTTATTTTATATCTGAAAATCTTGTCTTAAAAAAATGTTTGTTTTGAATATCAATTGAATAGGATAGTGTCGAAACCAAGTTGGTGGAGCTACTCGTTTCTTTTCAATTGCCACGCCCACCTCACCGCACGCGCGAGGAATATTCAAGTGATGTTTGTTCACTGTTAGTAATGTCAAATATCCTTTATGGCTTTTCTCTTACGTCTCATCTAATACACGGAAAGATTAGAGTGGGGGGGATAGAATAGGAAGAAAGCACGAAGGAATAAAATCACGTTTGTTGGTTTATTTTCGCAACAAAATACAGTACTTGATTTCACTTTCTATTAAATATTTAGCATGTTTACCGCGTAGACATATATTTATGAAGATGCGGCGGACTAGAATAAACCAAGTAGTTTATTGTTTTTCATTAGTAACGTAATGTAGACTCATTATTGAGTACACTACTTTGAATATGTTGAGTTATTCAACTATGCTTTTCAGTTGCGTGGGAGTACATGTTATTTATTTAGGTTTAATGTTTTTTTTTTATAAATCTTTTAAATAATACAACTTAACTTTAGTTGTATAGTTTTTTAAACAGTAATCTAGTGTTGAGGTTTTTAGAACCTGGAATTGACAGTACATGTTAAAAGATTACATTAATCGATTTTTATTTTTATGTAAACTTGAATGAAATATCGCCGATTTCTTTCCTCTGTTAGTAATTACTGTAAATTAGATTTATCAAATAAAAAATGAGCTACTTTATTGTAATTAATAATTCCTGAAAATACTTAGACGCAGTTTTTTTAAATATTTTAATTACGGTACAGTAGGCTACATGTATTCGAAAATCCTGGTGTTGAGTGACGACATGACCAGCAGCTGGCAAAAACAATTTCAATTTCTAAATGACGGTTACTTCACCAGTGCACTGAACGATTCATTTATTTATTTATTTTTTATTGTGCCACAATTACAACTTCTAGTCTATAGGTTTAAATAGATATACACTGTATTTTTTGATTTATTATTGATTTTGAATTTATATTATTCCGTAACTCGTGTTATGATTGAATAAGTTAGTTAAGGTTAATTTAATTGTGTACGGTATCTACTATCTTTGGAGATAAACTTAAAGTTAGTATTTATAGTCGCTTTTTATTACAAGTCATTATATGTACAGTGACTAATTAAAAAATCTTTAAAAAATGGAATCAAACGTAGCATTACAGGGCTATCAAAAGGACAAAAGATGTTTAGTTCAAGGAAGATATTTTGCTGCCTTTTAAAATGAAGATTTCTTAAGAACAAATATTAAACGATTGTTTTACAATTGGCTCTAATGGTCCACTGTACAAATAATGACTTCGGAAGCTTTTTATAACCACTTTATGGACTACCTTAAACACGTGTTTGGAAATACATGTACGCTGATAAAATAATTATTAATCCTAATAATACTTATGCTTTAAATATTTTTTGCTTTGCAGCTTCTGCCTAAATTTATCTCACAATGCATTATAATATAATGTTTTATTCAAATATAAAATTGTTAAGAGGGTTGGTGTTTAAAGCGAGGAACCATGTTGTGGAGTCTCCTCCAAATATATTTCTCGAGCAGAAATAATTATTATTAGAGGAGCAGGCTAATTAGTTAACAATAAAGGGAAATTTCATTTTGGCAATTAATAATTAAATTTAACTGCATTTTATGGGATATTTTGAGTGATAAATCTAGTTAATTTTTTTTAGTCACCGAATTTATTTTGCAATTGAGTACATGTAGTAAGTTTGCGAGGCATTTCTAATGTTAATTTTACATTGCGTTTAGCTGCATGTATATTTAATTAACGATAGCAGCTTTTTCAAGGAGATTAACTTTTAATTTTATTACTAAAGAAAATACAGAGGAAATTGTAACATTGAGGGTTTGATGCTTATTAGATCAAATAATTTGTTTAAAAAGAAAGAGCGCCAAATATAGCGAGGCATTTTTGGTTGTCAGTGAAGCGTCGAACGAAATTGTTAAGGCAACACGAAAGGCATAATATCGGTTCAGTGCAGTAGCTTAGTAATTATTCATATAGAATCCATGACATATCCGTATTTAACTTGCGTTTTTTTAAAAAAATCATTTTTAAATTTTTTATTTAAGACTAGGTACCGGTAAGGTTTTTTTTACCTGAATTTTTATAATATAGTACACATTCAACTTAATATTAATGTAGCTTTGAAACCAGATTTTATAAATGTGCGGTATATGGTTTTTTATGGAAGTTAACATTGAAAATTTTATTTCTTCCCAAGGACTTCTCTTGGGTTTTGCAAAAACTTAAAATAGGTTTTTCAAAATAAAAATGTAACAATTTTTTTAACAGTTCATTTAAAAACATTACCATTGCGTTAAAATAACGAAATGATACTGTTTTTATGTCTGCTTTTTTATGCGCAAAAAATAAAAGCCGGAAGTAATGAAAATAGAAAAGTATGTGCAGAACTTATTTTTTTAAAAAAAATATAATTAATAAAATATACTTTTATATGATTTACAAAAACGTCATTTACAAATGATTTACAAATAAGTCAAACCTTAACCACCAAATTTTAATTTTACATATAATGAAAATACTGAAACATTAACTTCATACATTTCTTTAAATAACATTTTTAAAATAAAAATATGAACAGTTTGATGATTTCTAGTTTTTATTTTCGGCTCAAAAAACACGCGATCTAACAATTTTATTTCTAAATCTAAAAAAAAAAAAATTGCTCGAAAACTTACATTTCGGTAGATGAAGTTGAAAGACCCGCATCTATTTAAATTAATGATTTTGTTTGTTGGAATCATATTGTTGATTACCATCTCTAAACATCAGCAATAATGTTAGTACATGTACAGTATGATGAATTATCATTCATTAGAGATTATATGAAATAAAAGTTGTCTTACATTTTATTGAACCGCCGTATTGCATTACACGGGAACACCGCTAATTCGAACAGCCCTAAAACATACAAAAATACCGGAAAAAGCGAAAAAATTTTGGGGAAAAAAATACAACATTTTTTTAAAATTTAACTACCGGTATCACAAAATAAACCATTTGTAGACATAAATCCCGTTAATCCGAATAAGACCCGATCTCAATTAGTTCGGATTAGTGGGGGTTCCCGTGTACTTTACAGCAAAACGCAAGTTGACAAGTTAAGTAATAACGGTTAGCATTGCCGTCTGTAAAAAATGTTATAAAAAATATTAAACAAAAAAAGTTCTGCTACTGCAGTAAAAAAGTAAGGGGTGTAATCTAGTGTGTTCGGTTACCTTCTGAATTACTCTTATTAAATTTTGTTAAAAACATCAAATTGCATGGAATTTACAAATAGATCGCGTTTTTATCACTATTTATTTTTATTTTTTATTAATCCACTCTCGTTCTATTCCCTGAGAAGTTAGACGCTCAATTCATTCTTCTTCGTACACGTACTGTACTTGTACACCTACTTCAATACACTTATTTTTTTCCTCATTATTTACAGAATAAATTACTCGTCAAGAAATAAGATTGCATGTCTTCAAACAAGAAATTCGCTACATTTGGGACTATTTTCAAAGAATAAGTGGGTAGTAGGAAAGTGGGGGTAGTTCTTTCACGTTTTCT
>JAQGAY010001398.1:0-14577 GCA_034698085.1 Polydesmus angustus | reverse complement strand
TGAAGACCACCTCCACTTGAAGACCACTTTTACTCGGTCCCAACGGTGGTCTTGTAATAGAGGTTTTACTGTATTATTTTTTTTATATAGATTTGTTCTTTGACGGAACTTAATTGGGATAACTGGCAAGTGCATAAATGGGAAATCCCGGATATCAATAAAATCGTTGCCCAAGAAACCTGTTTATTTCAAAATCTTAATATCGCTGGATTGGACATGGTTTTATTATTCAACCCCAAACAAGGTTCGATAAAGTTAAATTCGGTGGCCGAAGACAAAGTGAAAAAGATGAGACTTTTTCCGCGCGTAAATTTCGTGATTAAAGAGACGAAAAGTAAGAATAAAAAGAACGAGAGTAAGAATAAAAGAAATAAAGATGAAAACCTCGATATGGTCAAATATGATTCCCAAGCGTTGTACTCCCCATCGTATCAAACCAACCTACGCTACGAAGTGTTTACAGAGGAGTTTTCCAAGCTGAATTCGCGCTATAAAACGGGTAATAAAATGGAAATCGAAGTTTGCGCGGAACCCATCAAAATCTACAAACAATTCTACTCCAACAACGGGATATTAATAAGTAAAATTGCGAATTTTAAAACGAGTAAAAAACTGGAAGCTAATGGGTGCGTGGAAGGCCATCTCAGCCCCTATTTTTACACCAGCGATTTGGGTCATCGAGTTCAAGCCGAAGTGAAACTCCACGGAAATTGCGTCCAAAATAATCAAGACGTTGTAACAGTTTCGATCATGTTTTTACCCGGACTTCATAAATCGCCCGTGAAATGGAGAAAGGACGACCCTTTCCATCATAAAACCACCGTCACCATCTACAACCATAAGAACGCCAGCAAACACTTGGTGCAGAGCGTTAAAAAAATTTGTAAAACGGAGAATGATTGGGAGAGCAAATACTCTTTGCAACTTACATTTCCATCCAAAGATATACAAAGTTCAGGATTTATCAAGAATGGTACACTCTATTATAAAATCGAAATAGTACATCTCGAAATATAATAGTGTTTCGTAATAATTATTAAGGAGTCAAGTTTATGCTCAGAAGTCAGAACCGGCTCAGACATCGGGTTTTGCGAGCCACAGATTGAGACTTCGCGCAAATCAATTATGTAAATTCACTTGCTGTTCCCTGCACCCGTTTGGAGGCCCGCGCTAATAAATATTTTCTTAGAAGTTAGACCCCCGCCAAACCTCCAACTGGCTCCGATTTAAATTATGCTATTCACTCGGAAGCAAATATTGCGAAAAATACTATTAGAAGATGCTGCACAAAGCTTTCAATAAAGGTTGAGTTTACCTCAAGGTTTAAAATAATCTCTGTTAACATTAATAAATTATAAAACAAATATTGACGAAAGTGCTTGAAATCAAGTTGTGTACGTAATGTTTGCATTTTTTAAAACGTGAGTTCTAAAAATTAAAAGTGCCGGTAATTAAAAATGAATTAGCGCGAGCAAGACAAAAAAAAAATAAATAAATAAATGTGAGTCAAAATGTCGATAAAATAATAAATTACTGTACTACTGTAATAGAATTATTACTATCTCTCCTAATAATTTTCACCCTTAATTTAGTTAAATTTTTCATTGTGTTTCACTTTGCGCTGTTGCTTGAAGTTTAGCAGATTTTTGCAGATTTGATGTGATTGTTTCGTGTTTATTAACTAACGTTGTTTTCTTCACTGGTATAATGTAACGATGCGAGTTAAATTACGCCTTCGATCCAGACTTTACAGTCTTTTTGTGTTAAGGCACTAGTATAAAAAACCCAATGTTATTTAAGTTAGATATGGATTGCGATAAGCGAAATAATCGATTAACTCTAAAGATTATTAATTGCATAGATACCGGTAGAATTTATAGTCGACCGGAGCGCTGCTGTGACTCTTTTATAATAACGTGTGTCTTTAAAACTACGAAACTTTTAAAAAAGGAATAAATCAGCCAAATTTTAATGAAAATGAATTATTTTTTTAATATTTACATACAACAACACCTCCGATTTAATAATAAAAAACAATTTTTAGAATATGACCTCTACAACTGAGTCGGCACGTGTTAACTCAATTAGCAGTTTTTTCAGTTTAAAAAGCGAATAAACAAGTCAAATTTTAATGAAAATAAATTAATTTTTTAATAATTACCGTATTTGGAACAACATCACCGATTTAAAAATGAAAAATAACATCTGGCATGTGACCTCCTCCACTGAGTCGGCACATGTTAACTCGATTAGCAAAATTTTAATAACTTCCTCATACACGTAATTGCCAACATCTAATCAGACGCGTGCGAAAGAGTTATTAGAAATTTCGTTACACGCGTTAACATGTGCCGACTCAGTAGAGGAAGTCACATGCCAGATGTCATTATTAAATTGGTGATGTTGTTCTAAATAATTATTAAAAAATTAATTTATTTTCGTTAAAATTTGACTTGTTTATTTGCGTTTTAAATTGAAAATTTGGGTAATCGAGTTAACATGTGCCGACTTAGTTGGAGAAGTCATATTTTAAAAATTGTTTTTTTATCATTAAATCGGAGGTTTTGTTGTATGTAAATATTAAAAAAATAATTCATTTTCATTAAAATTTGGCTGATTTATTCTTTTTTTAAAAGCTTCGTAGTTTTAAAGACACACGTTATTATGTCTTCTTTGTCTTGCGAGCTAAGGAACTGGGTTTTGTTTTGTTGTCATGATAATGTTAAATGAAGTATTTTTTTTAGATACCCTATAAACCGCATTGATGTTTCAAACGCTTTTTCGGCTTTTTTTTAAAAGCTCTGTAAAGTATATTTTTATTGTGAACAGTACAGTACTCTATAATAATAACTGTTCTGTGAATGTTTAGGTTTTACAGTGAAACCCGCCTATAGTGCGATTTTTGCCCGGTCCCATGGACAACGCCATTGGAGCATGTGTTAAAAAAACCGCTTAAAGTGCTCCCGCTTATAGTGCGAACCCGCGTATAGTGCGACCATATTTGGGTCCTCAGAGACTAAAAGCCTGTACAGTCAAACCTCTAGTTACGTACGCAATCCATTCCTGAGCTCTATTCGTAAGTTGAAAGATTCGTATGTTGAAACAATTTTCTCCATAGGAATGCATTAAAAAGTGTTTAATCTGTTCCCAACCTGAATTTTTTCATGTATAAAAAAAAAATTTATTTTTGAAAATTAATCTCGGAAAACAATAAAAATGCCCTTTAATTGATTCACTAACACTAGCTTTTTCATAAAAAAAATAACCAATGTTGTTTTTCTTTTTAATTTTTAAACTTTTCAAAAATGTCAACGAAAAAACAGGGCAAATATCGAATTTTAAGACTACTATCGGCTCTAAATTTTGGTAAACTGCACTATTTACTATCAATTTGTGCGTAAGTGGAGCCGTTCGCAACTAGAGGTTTGACTGTATAATAAACCCGCTTATAGTGCGCTTTACTTAAATAAATTTTTTTTAAAAAAAATTTATTTCAAATATAGGAATTTTAAAAATTGTAAATTTTCTGGGCAGTTTTTTCGTGCCAATTACAGTAGGCTATGTGAGTGTGACATTGTAAAGAAAAGCCAAAAAAATTAGATAAAAAAATATTTTTGAGTAAATGTTTCATTTCACTTAGAAAATACTATAATTACATTTTTAGCATTTCCCGGTTATAGTGCGAATTTTTTTCGGTCTCTTGAATCGCACTATAACCGGATTTTCACTGTATTTATTTCCAGTCTGCCATTAGACAGCGCATTTCATTTTAAAAAAAAGGTCTGGCATAATAAGGAGCGGGAAGAGGAGCTAAAAAGAAGAGGAGATGACAACCTCATGGTTAGCATTATTTCGATTACTGATCAAACCAATCCGAACCGATTCAAGCTATTTTTTTCGTAGTCTACGATATGTTATTTACTTACGAATTCTATTTTAACCGGGTTTACCCAAGGATACGTATGCCTTTTCGGTAATTTGGCTGCCACGGCCGACTAGTTACCAATAAAAAAAAACTAAACTTGTCACTCAAAAAGAACGTCAGCGTTCGTTATTTATGTAGGTGCATTCAATGAAATTTTTACCATAAGTGCAGGCAATGAAAAAGTGTTGTTTCGATCTTAGCATATGTACGCGAAACACGACGAATTTTATCGCTCTAAAAAGAAAAAGAGTTTTTTTTTTTTGGTTAACTAGTTTGAAATTTATACCGTAGCGTAAAAATGGTTGTTTTAAGTTTCTTAATCGGAACATTTTTCACGAGTTTAGTAAATTGTCAAGTTTATAGCGTGCGCGACGGTTTAAATGTAGAGTTGCGAGGAGCATTTCCCAAAAATGCGTGTAAGTACTGCACTTGCCATATGGTTAAACAGCTTATTTACATTCCGTGGCACTTTTTATATATTTTTAACACTAATTTAAAATTCAATTCCGTAATAATAATTATCATTATTAGGGGTTTTCGTTACAGTAGCTCGATAATTTTACCAAACGTTCAAAAATGGGTGTGCACCTACGTAACGTGAACGGATAATAGGAGTGCATATCGACATTTCGAACAGTTGGGCTATTAGCTACTGTATTTAATTACGCGTAATATTATTAAGACTTAAAATTTTTTTGTGTTGTACTTCAATGCGACTTAAACTTAAATTTGTTTATGTAGTAAAAACAGAATCTAAACTTTTTAGCGGTTTATTTCAATATCACGCTGTTTCGTTTTAACAAAATTAATTAGGTTTTTCTTTTTCTTTCCCCACTTATTTTCCATTGATTGACACATAATTATAATGCGATTGGTATTTCCCCCACCTTTGCTCTGAATATAGAGCAAAATGTATTAAGTATTATCAAAGTAACTGAATATAAATTAGATTTAACAGCTGAAATGATGGAAATTATTTCAGCAATGAAGACATGTCATTATGTTTAACTGTGACGTAAGAGCAGAGATATAATTGGTATTTCCCCCACTTTTGTTCTGAATAGAGAGCAAAATGTGTTAAATACTATCAAAGTACAGTGTAACTGAATATAAAATTAAATTAACAGCTGAAATGATAGAAATTATTCCATTTTGTTTAACTGTGACGTCATTCAGTTTGATTTTTCTCAAGGTAGGCCAGGCCCTCTGTATAAAAGTGAAAACAAAACAAACACAACTATATTTTTCATTTTACACATATTCCAAGCTCCTTAAAGCGTTAATAAAAAACAGAATGTCATTTTTAAATTTCTTAATTCTAACATTTTCTATAAATTTGGTCAATGGCGTGATTTATAACGTCAACACCGGTTTAAATGTGGAATTGCAAGGAGCATTTCCTAACAATACGTGTAAGTACTTAGTATTGTACTTGCCATATGGCTTACTAGTAATATTATTATACAGTTGATTTTCTGTAGAGTATTTTATCTATATTTTTAACACAAATTTAAAATACAATTCCATAATAATAATAATTATCATTATTTAGGTATTTTCGTATACATAATACAGTAGTTCGATAATAATTTATATCAAACGTTCAAAATATTGGTGTGCACTTACGGAACGGGAACGGGTAATATGAGTGCAAATCGACTTTTCGAACACTTTTGCTATTTGCCTACAGTACTCAGTTACGAATAGCATTTTAGCAAAAAAATTTTTTGTTTGTTGAACTTTAATTTTGAGTCAAAATTGAAATTAATTTTAAGAACTTTTATTTGTTTATTTTTACATTTTGTTTTAAAAGTGTTCGGACAGTTAGTGTACACTTTATGTGCACACCGACTAACTTTTCTTAAATTTCTTAAAATTTATTCTTTAGTTAATGCATCGTGCGTGAGTGCCAGCTGCCCCGCATTAAACAACCCTACCATATGCTCCGGTTCGTCTTACGATCTCAACGTCACCATCTCCGCTCTAACAGCCTGTGCTAAAAGCAGCTCAATATGCGGGATTCGGATCGAGCCTCGACCCATCACCCCCGTGCAATTCTCCTTGAGTCAGGTATTAGAGGGTGTCCCCTTGAGCGGCGTGTGCTACGCCACCCCAGATGGCGCCTACACCAACGTCATTCCTACCTTCAACGTTATATCCGAGGATGAGATCGAGCTGAGTCTGCCTAATTTAGCCTTCGTGGGCACTATTTCGTGTAATCTTACGCAGACTTTAGGACTTGGCTTACCACCCATAATCTTCCCCACTGCCAATGCCGGCTTTCAATATAATTTTACTTACTCGTCTTCCATCGTCATTAATAAAACGATTAATTCGGTGGAGGTTAGTAAGCCTGAGCTGGCCGTGACGGGTGTGGGTTTCAACGGGTTGCAGTTCCCGGCGTTTCCCGGCATTCCCAATTACCTCGACACCTTTAAAAAATTAGTTAATGGCGTTTTGGGACAAATGGGTTTAGACACGTTTTTGGGGGACTTTTATGAGGACCTGGTGCAATCCGCACTCCAAGTGGCTGCCAACAAGTGCGTCCACTAAGCATGAAATCTTGGTTGATGGGTAAACTCAAATACTTTTTGAACGCACTTAATTTTCAAAAGCATATTCAGTTATAATTATTATATTATATTTTTTTTTGGAATGCACTCAACATTTAATACGGTAATATTGAATGCGATTTAAATGGCTAATTATTAAATATGTAATGACAGTACCGGTATGCATTAAATTTGTTCATTATAAAAACAGAATCTAAATTTTTTTTACGGTTTTTTATTTTTTAAAAAAAATTACGCTAATACGTTTTAAGAAATTAAATTTTTTTTAAAATTAAGTTAAAAAACTATTGTTTCCCCCACTTATTTTCTATGACAGTATTAACACGTTTTCCGATTCGTCCCCCCCCCCCACTTCTGTTCTGAATAGAGAGCAAAATGTATTAATTAGATAACTTAAAATAAATAACTATTAGCAGTTAGCACCGATATTATTAGCTGAAACGATAACAATTATCCCAATCATGAAAAGTTCATGATTAGCTGGAACAGAACGACGATATTGTAATTAATACAATGAGGCGTTTCCAATAAAAAAAAGGTGACGTCATTCGGTTTGATTGTTTCTCATCTTTGGTATAAAAGTGAAAACACGAGAAATCCAATCATCTTTTTCATTTTAGACTTGCTCGCGGTAAAGCGTTTAATTAACAGCAGGATGACAATTTTAAGTTTCATAATCCTAACATTTTCAATGAGTTTTGTTAATGGCGAAATGTTTAACGTCAGCACCGCCTTAAACGTGGAATTGCAAGGAGTGTTTCCAGCCAACGCTTGTAAGTAACCAATTTTATTCTATAGGATGTCCCACGGAAGACGCACTTTTTAGACAATTAAGAAATCAATCGAATTTTAATTAAAATAAATTATTTTTTTAAATTTACATTCAGCAACATCTCCGATTTAATAATAACAAACAATATTTGGAATATGACCTCTATAACCAAGTCGGCACGTGTTAATGCGCGCCAGGAAATTTGCATTAATCCTAAAGTAGATGCCGGCACATGCCGAGATGCAGTCGGCAGGTGCAGGCTGGAAGTCCGCAAAAGCTTTAGGCGTCAAAGTAAACGCGTGAGCACGTTTACACATGCCGACTCAGTTGTACAGGTTATATTCCAAAAATTGTTTTTTATTCTTAAATCGGAGATGTTGCTAAATGTAAATTTTAAAAAAAAAAAAAATTTATTTCAATAAACATTTGACTGATTTATTAATTGTTTAAAAAGTGCGTCCTCCGTGGGACACCCTATATTTTGAGCCAATATTGCAGAGTAAATTAAGAATTAATTGGTTAAGGCTTTCGGATAGCTGGTGTGCACGATAACAGCTGTAACTATAGCCCAATGCACACAGACTATTCGAACGCCCTAGAAACATGAAGTATTTTTCAAAATAAACATAATATTATAATTCTAGTTAATTCATCGTGCGTGAGTTCCAGCTGTCCTAACCTAAACAGCCCTAGCGTGTGCTCGAGTACCTCAACGCTACGTTTTCCGCCATAATCGACTGCGCTAAAGACAATTCAATCTGCGGGATGGAGATCGAACCCCGACCGATCCTTTTCATTCAGTTCTCATTGGACGAGCTGTTGGTTGGCGTTCCCTTGAACGGGACCATCACTTCCACTCCCGATTGCGTCTACGCCAACGTTATTCCCGCTTTTAAGGTCATACCCGGGGCTAACCAGGTAGCGATGAGCCTTCCTCATTTATCCCTCATGGGAAATATGTCCTGCGATATCACTCAAACCTTCATTTCCGAATTGGGACAAGCACCACTCTCCGCGACTTTAAAAAACGTAACTGTAGGTTTTCATTACACCTTTAACTATGCGTCCACCATAGAGATTAATAATGATAATTCGGCGGAGGTTAATAATCCTACGTTCGCTGTGACGGGGGTGAATTTCGACGGACTGCAATTCCCACCTTTTCCCGGGTACCCCGATTATATGGACACGTTTAAAAAGTTGGTGACTTTGGTTTTAGAACGAATGAGTCTGACGTCATTTTTAAGGGAATTTTATCAGGACCTCGTTCAATCCGCTCTCGAAGTGGCCGCGCACAATTGCAATAATTAAATCCGGTTTTAATATCTAGCTTAAATTTTGTTTCAATTTGGTTTTAATTTTACAGTATTTCAATTTGGTTATAATTTTGTTTCAATCTGGTCGTAAACAATATATTCCTTTAATTAAAATGTTTATAATTATATTGATTATTACGTTTTTGGATCAACAATTTTAATAAATTATTACTGCCTAACAAAATTCCAAACGTTTCTATACTCAAATTTTAGTTTGTTATAAAAAAATTACCCAACAAGTGTATGAATCATAATAATAATTTTTCGCGAGTTTTTCGAGAAACTCAAGTCTTCTGGTTTAATTTTCAATTTTTAACCATTACGGTAAATAAAAAATAATTTAAAAAAATTAGAATTTTTTGGTGGTATATCTAAAGAAATTTAGAATAGATGTTTAGAATGTGTATCAGAGTGTGGGTTTATTTTAAGCAGTAAACTCCAACAGTACCGTACAGGTTCCACATGATTGATGCGACATTTGCCCACTAATTTATTCAATAACAGCTTCGCTCCTTGACCTGTCACGACGTATTACCCACAAAGTATATGAGAAATCCCACCCAAAAGGAAAAAAATCCCAAAGTGTAATTACCACGGCGTAATGTTGGGAGAAGTAGGCCTGCAAAAGCAAATATGTACTGTACATTTTTACGATTTTTTTTTTATACTTCTGTAAAAAAAAATTTTCATTTAGCAAAAAATAGAAATTTCGAATTATTATTCTTGTTGGGTAATTTTTTATAACAAGCTGAAAATAGTTAAAATTATCACGGGCATCACAATTTAATATATGCATAAATAGTTAAATTAATAAACTGTACGGAAATAGTAAAACTATTGTAAAAATTAGTAAGATAATAAATATTTTTTGCTATTACACGTAAATATAATTAAGATTTTTTCTTTTTCTGATATTTATTCTCAAAAATAAAATTAGTTTCATCTTAGTTAAATTAGTTTAATTTAATGACGGGAGTATACCCACGCTTTTTATGATAATATTATTTACTAAAAATGTTTATTATTTACTTGAATAAAAAATAATTAAAATTCCCCTCAAAAACAATATTTTTATGCTCGTTAATGTTTGTTTAAAAACGTCAATGTACGAGTAGTTTTTTTGCGTATGTTGGTGTAAACAATTAAAAATGATGACCTCTTTAATTAAATGGTTTTTTTTAGCTTAACGTACGGTATATAAAAGTGAAAAAAGAAACAGCAACAGAAACAGTAAAAAAATATATTAATATTGGTGTAGCCTTTTATAATAATTGTTTAATACAAGAATGTCCATTTTAGCTTTTTTAATCTGCACATTTTCTATGAGTTTGGTCAATTGTGAAATTTATGACGTCGCCACTGCTTTAAATTTGGAATTAGAAAGCGCGTTTCCAGCCGACGCCTGTAAGTCATCTACTGTATTTTAAACTTTTTTATAAAATTATAAAACTATAGGGTGTTCGTTGGATGCCGATAGTTTTGAAACATGAATAAATCAGTAGAATTTTAATGAAAAGGAATTATTTATTTAAAATTTACATTAAATAACACCTTTCATTTAATAATAAAAAACAATTTTTAGAATATAACCTCTGCAACTGAGTCGGCACGTATTAAAGCGCTCAAAGAATTTTGAGAAAATTTGCATTAATCTTATGGTAGATGCCGGCACGTGCCGAGATGCAGTCGGCAGGTGCAGGCTGCAAGTCCTCAAAAGCTTTACCCGTCAAAGTGAGCGCGTGAGCACGTTTACCCGTGCCGACTCAGTTGTAGAGGTCATACTTCAAAATTTGTTTTTTTATTAATAAAGGATAGGTGTTAATTAATGTAAATATAAAAAAATAATTCATTTTCATTAAAATTCGACTGATTTTTTTCAAGTTTCAAAACTATCGCAATCCAACGAACACCCTATATAAAAAGTGATAATGAAAAGTATTAATTTATATTCATTTAGTTGACTCATCGTGCGTGAGCTCCAGTTGTCCTAACCTAAACAGCCTTAACGTCTGCTCCACTTCAGGATCGTCTTACGACCTCAACGCTACATTTACCAGCATTAGTGAATGCGCTACAGGCAGCGTGTGCGGTCTGCAGATCGAACCCCGACCCATTCTTTTCATTCAATTCTCATTGAGTGATCTGATACAGGGTATTCCGTTAAGCGGGTCTTGCAATTCCACTCCCAATTGCGTCTACGCCAACGTTGTTCCAACTTTCAGCGTCATATCCGAGGATACGGTGTCGATGAGTCTGCCGCATTTAAAGTTTTATGGAAATATAACGTGCGGTTTTTCTCAGAGCGTCACTTCCGTTTTAGGTCTTCCATTGCCCTCGATACCGTTACCAACCTTAAACGTAGCTTACGAGTACAATTTTAAATATTCGTCCACGCTGGAGATTAATGACGATAATTCGGTGGAAGTGAATAATCCTTCGTTTCAGGTGACGGGCGTGAATTTCAACGGGCTGCAATTCCCTTCTTTTCCCGGAGTTCCCGATTATCTCAACACGTTTACAGTGTTAGTGGGCGCTGCTTTAGGGCAAATGAGTTTACCGACTTATTTAGGTGGGTTTTATCAGGACCTTGTTCAATCCGCACTTGAAGTAGCTGCAGACAATTGCATTCATTGAATAACGAAATTTTTTTAAAAAAAATACCGATTTTGAGCTAATATTTTGTTTTAAGGAAAAATTAGCTGACAAGTTCAAGGATATCTATATTTTTTCGCTATTTTTGCGGAGAAACTTATTTCATAAAGTATTCTGTGTAAAAAATTTAATTTTGAATATAAATAAATTATTAAACGAGTATAAAAAATAATTTAAAAAAAAAGTAAGTTTTAAGATTTTTTTAAAAGTAGGCATATAATCTCTAAAAAAAAAAAAATTTAGGATGGATCATAAAGAATTAAAAAAAAAAATTTTTATGGACTACAATTATCTCGGACATCACAATTTAACATACGCATAACTACTGTTATTGCATTAATATGCTGTACAAAAATAATAATTATAAAAATTTGTAAAATATGAAATTTTGTTATTAAATGTAAAAAAACGAGATTTTTTGCTTTTCTG
Source organism: Polydesmus angustus (assembly GCA_034698085.1). Lineage (NCBI taxonomy): Eukaryota > Metazoa > Arthropoda > Diplopoda > Polydesmida > Polydesmidae > Polydesmus > Polydesmus angustus. Next base: position 2,910 of record JAQGAY010001398.1, on the reverse strand, counting down.
AAATTCCCTCTCAAAATAATAGTTACTTTCACCTGCACTTTTAATTTAATATCGGTAATCCATAGACTAGGGGTATTTCCACGCTTTTTATGATAACAAAAATTTCAAAAAATTTTATTTTTTACTCTAGTAAAAAAAAAAATAAGTAAAAATCCCCTCGAATGCAATTATGCTCGTTAAAAGTTGTATAGAAAACGTCAATGTCGTTTATTTTTGAGTTTGTGTATTTGTAAACAATTAAAGATGATGGATGACCTTGTTTATTTATTGTTTCTTTGCAAGATTTACATTCAGAATCTGCATTCCAAAATAAATTAAAAGTCATATTTCAGACCAAAGGTAAAAGTATTATTGCAAGGACAATTCAAAATTTAAACTTCTTGGACTATGTTCACTTAAAAGATAAAAGCCCAAAAAAACATTTTGAATTATCCTTGCAATAATACTTTGGAATTTGGTCTTAAATACCGGTATGACTTTTAATTTGTTTCGGAATGCAGCTAGTGTATATATAAGCGAGAGAAGCAACAGTAACCGTCGCTATCACTTTAAAAAAACATATTAGTATTGGTGTAGCTTTTTATAATAATTGCTTAATACAAAAATGTCTATTTTAGCTTTTTTAATCTGCGCATTTTCTATTAGTTTGGTCAATTGTAAAATCTATGACGTCGCCACTGCTTTAAACGTGGAATTACAAAGCGCGTTTCCAGCCGACGCCTGTAAGTCATCTACTCTTTTCTCATTTAGAAAATTATAACAGTACAATTGTAGTGCGACAATTTTGCAATAATTTTAGCATATTTTTTCAACAAGTTTGATTATTAATTTTGAAACAAAAAAAAACTTTAAAACTTTTTTTCGTTATTTTTAAGGTGTTCATGTGCACTTTGTTTACGTAAATATGTAGATTCAGTGTACACCTAGTAATAATTTTTATTCCTTTAGTTAACTCATCGTGCGTGAGTGCCAGTTGCCCTAATCTAAACAACCCTAACGTCTTCTCCACTTCCGGTTCGTCTTACGACCTCAACGCGACATTTACCAGCATTCGTGAATGCGCGGGGGGCACCGTGTGCGGTCTGCAAATCGAACCCCGACCCATTCTTTTCATTCAATTCTCATTGACTCAGCTGATACAGGGTATCCCGTTAATCGGATCGTGCAATTCCACTCCCAATTGCGTCTACGCCAACGTCGTTCCCACTTTCAACGTCATATCCGAAGATAAAGTGGGGATAAGTCTGCCTAATTTAAAGTTTCACGGGAATATAGTGTGCGGTCTTTCTCAGAGCCTCACTTCCGCTTTAGGCCTTCCATTACCCTCGATTAAGTTGCCAGCCTTAAACGTATCTTACGAGTACAACTTTAACTATTCGTCCACGCTGGAGATTAATGACGACAATTCGGTGGAGGTGAATAATCCTAAATTCAAGGTGACGGGCGTGAATTTCAACGGGCTCAAATTCCCATCTTTTCCCGGAATTCCCAATTATTTGAACAAGTTTAAAGCGTTAGTGGACGCTGCTTTAGGGCGAATGAGTTTACCCACATATTTAGGGGGATTTTATCAGAACCTCGTTCAATCTGCACTTGAAGTGGCTGCAGACAATTGCAATCATTGAATAATGAAATTTTTTAAAAAAAAAAAAATAACCGCGTGTCTTGAGATATTTTTGAGCTAATTTCACTTTGTTGAAAGGAAAAGTAAATTGATAAGTTCAAGGATTTTTATATTTATTCGCTATTTTTGCGGAGAAACTCATTTCATAAAGTATTCTGCGTAAAAAGTTTGATTATAAAAATTAGTAAAGTATTAATTTTTGCTATTAAATGTAAAAATAAAACGAGATTTTTGCTTTTCTGAAATTCACTCCCAAAATAATAATTAGTTTCACCTACTTTTTTTTAATTTAATACCGGTAATCCATAGACTGGGGGTATTTACACGCTTTTTATGGTAACAAAAAAGTTTTTAAAATTTTATTATTTACCGTACTCTAGTAAAAAAAATAAAATAAAAATCCCCTCGAATGCAATTAAGCTCGTTAAAGTTTGTATAAAAAATATCAATGTCGTTGATTTTTGAGTGTTTGTACGTGTATTTGTAAACAATTAAAGATTATGGATGACCTTGTTTATTAATTGTTTCTTAGCACGGTTTACATTCAGTGTATATATAAGCGAGAGAAACAACTGTCTTCATCACTTTAAAAAAAACATTTTAGAATTTCTGCAGCTTTTTATAATATTTGTTTAATACAAGAATGTCCATTTTAGCTTTTTTAATCTTCACATTTTCTATGAGTTTGGTCAATTGTAAAATTTATGACGTCGCCACTGCTTTAAACGTGGAATTACAAAGCGCGTTTCCAGCCGACGCCTGTAAGTCATCTACTCTTTTCTCATTTAGAAAATTATAACAGTACAATTGTAGTGCGACAATTTTGCAATAATTTTAGCATATTTTTTCAACAAGTTCGATTATTAATTTCGACACAAAAAAACTTTTTAAATTTTTTTTCATTATTTTTAAGGTGTTCGAATAGTTCATGTGCACTTTGTCTAAGTAAACATGTAGATGAAGTGCACACTTAGTACATTACGAGTTGTAATAATTTTTATTCATTTAGTTAACTCATCGTGCGTGAGTGCTAGTTGTCCTAATCTAAACAGCTCTAACGTCTGCTCCACTTCTGCTTCGTCTTACGACCTCAACGCAACATTTACCAGCATTCGTGAATGCGCGGGGGGCACCGTGTGCGGTCTGCAGATCGAACCCCGACCCATTCTTTTCATTCAATTCTCATTGACTCAGCTGATACAGGGTATTCCGTTAATCGGATCGTGCAATTCCACTCCTAATTGCGTCTACGCCAACGTCGTTCCCACTTTTAACGTCATACCCGA
>JAQGAY010001397.1:0-14587 GCA_034698085.1 Polydesmus angustus | reverse complement strand
TTTTCCCCTAAAAAATATAATCAAACTACTTGTGTTTCACTTCTGGCGTGCGTGTCAACCACACACCCTCTTGTTTAAACAAAAAATGGGCCAAATTTCTTTTTTATTTACCAAAAAAATGGCCTAAATTTGCTCTTTTTTTTTACCAAAAGATGGGCAAAATTTATTTTTTTTTAAACCAAAAAAATGGGCTAAATTTTTTCTATTTAAACCAAAAAAATGAGCTAAATTTTTTCTTTTTAACCAAAAATGGGCTAAATTTGCACTTTGTCAACAAAAAGTTGTCTAAATTTCTTCTTATGCTAAATAATGGGCTAAATGTCATCTTTTTTTTAACTAAAAGATGGGCGAAATTAATTTTTTTTAACAAAAAAAAAAAAAATGGGCTAAATTTGTGATTTTTAAACCAAAAAAAAAATGAACTAAATATTTTCTTTTTAAACCAAAAAGTGGGCTAAATTTCTTCTTTTTACCAAAAAATGGATTAAATTATTTTTTTTTTTACCAAAAAAAAAAATATCAGGGCGGGGGTGGGACCTCAGAATTTTTTAAAAGCTTAAAGTGGGGCGTGATACCAAAAAGGTTGAGAAACACTGATTTAGATCCTCCCTACTGCCTTATAAATAATGTTCAGAAAGCCGTCTACCTTCTCTTTCAGCTTTTTAAGATCGCCATCAATGATGGCGGATGGTCATGATGGTGCATCATGGTGGTTGTGATTGAAGTGTAGCAAAGTGTTCAGGGGTCATTATAAAAGAGTAAGTCGGTTTCGTGACTCAATATTTTTTTTTTTAAATTATAATCTACAACTTTAATAAAAGCACTTGTCTTCTGTATATGCTCAAGTTTTATTTACTGTTTTATAAAAGTTGAATGTGGCCAATTCTGCTGTCCAGGCATAAAAACGCGAAAACTTAATTTTTCATAGACTCGTTGCAGCATATTATCTCGCGATCCACCGAATTGATGGCGGTTCACAGTGAATATTTGAAACAGGAATTTTGTAGTTTTCAAAACTGCTGTTACATTAAGGCTGCAGCTGTACCGTTCCTGGTGAGGGTGCGTAGGACCACCTCTTTCTCCAGGAAATTTTTCAAGCATTTCCAGGCACTGTGGTCTGGGTCGGGGAAATTTTTCTTCAGCTCATCCACTACATCCTGACCATAGTACTTGTTGTATGCAATAAGCACATTTGCATTGTTTTGCAATTCCATCTGCTTATCCTGCTCTTCAGTCTCCTTTATGCATGGCAATGTATATTTCCTCCACTGTTTCTCTCAATGAGTCCATACTATTTTTTAAGCATTTTTTCCAGTTCTTGTCATTCACAAGGTCACAGAAAATATACCTCCATTGACCCCAATATAAATCCCAGAATGTGATACACCTGTAGTGACATGGCAATAATATATACTTTTTCTGAGCATGTGACTGGTAATTAGCACATTATAAAATTGGCACTTCTTGCATGTTCACACATTTCAGTGATAAAAGTCGCCTGTATTCGGCAATTAGTGAGTTACTTGGGCTAATCAGACAACTCATACAAAACCAACTCATACAAAAAGTGAGTGTCCGCATAAAAAATTGCAGAATCTTTATAAAATTGCAGTTGAAAATGTAAAAGCCATGACACAGTGTTATAGGACTATGTGGCTTATAGTGGTCTTAGGGATGGTGGGAGAGCTTGAAAGATGACAGTGGGTTCTGTGTGAGTTTGTTTTGGGGTTTATGTGCCATGCGCAATAGAGAATGTACAGTTTTGTCTGCATTTCTTGGGAGGCAGACATTTTACCCAAAAACATTTCATCCAAAAGTGTGTATTTTATATAATTGTTTCTATATTTACATGTCTTTGCATAAAATATTTTATATTTTTATTCAATATAATTGTAAATTTATATGTGCTTTGGATGAAATGTTTTTGGGTGAAATGTACATCCACCACTGTAATTCCAACCACCCCCATTCCATGTTTTAAATTTTGAGCATCAACTTAGATTAATCGCTACCCACTATTGGCCATAGCGTTAACCCCCAATGAGAAATCCAAGTTGGAATTCGAAAATTTAAAAAAAGGTTTTAAAATTTTAATTTTTTTGTGATGACCTAGAAATATTCGGCCCTATATGACGTAAACATTTTAAAAGTTTTGGTGCAGCGGTTTTGGTGCTAGGAAATGCGCTGACTTAGGTTAATCACTCTCTGCTATCAGCTATAGCGTTAACCCCAAATGTGAAATCCCAGTTGGCATTCAAAAATTTCAAAATGGTCCTAAAATTTTAATTTTTTATTGTGTTGACCTAGATATATTTGGCCCTATTTAATGCGAAAATTCCATAGGTCTAATTCCAGTGGTTTCAAAGTTGTGACTGTAAAAATATAGATTTAAAAGGTATGTTAGATACTTTCATTTGGCATAAATGGTCAAGGCAAAGTGAATCATTTACAAATAATTACATTTTTGTTATTTTCTTGATTTTTGGCACTTACATTGCATTGAATTTCAACTCTTTAATAATAATATTATAAAGCTAAAAATGACACATATGGACACCTACTTTGATATATTAGTTAGTGAAACAGATGAAACAACCGTTACTAAACTTTTAAAAATGTAACTAAAACAAAGGTAAAATAAAATGGTTATTAAATTATACAATATTTATTAACTATGATTATTAACCATTATTAACCATGATTACTAAACATTAATAAAAAATTTGATTTGATTGAGTGGAGAGTGTTTGTCAATTTATTTTTCTATTAAAATAATAGAATTATTTAGCTCTGGTTTTGTATCTGAAAATTTTAAGATTTATTTTGAGTTCAAGTGCTTAAGAAGATTCAATAGGAATGTGCATACCTGTTGGCTGTTAGTTGGTTCGGTGGCAATGGAAGCAAGAGAGAGAGTAAATTTATATATGATAGCTGGGCAATAATTAATTCCATAACATTGAATAGTCTTTTTTATTATTTTTTTTAATTACAGTACCTGTAGTTTTTTAACTATTTTTTAAATTGCTTTTAAAATTTTTTTTGTTGTTGTTGTTTTTCTGGTACGGGTACTGGAATTTTTTCTAAATTTTTTTCTTAATTCAATTTTTTATAGTTTATTTTTTGGTACAGTACTGAATTTTTTTAAAAAATTTTTTAAACTTTTCAATTTTTTTTTTTTTTTTTAGTTTTTTTTTTCTGGGACTGGAATTTTTTTTTAAAAGTTTTTATTCATTGTTTTAATTATTCTTAAGAATTATTTTTTTAAATTTTTTATTTATTGTTTTAATTATTCTTTAGAACTATTTTTTTGATTTTTTCTTTAAAATTATTTGTTTGAATTATTTTTTATTTATTGTTTTAATTATTCTTTAGATTTATTCTTTAGATTTATTTTTTTGAATTTTTCTTTAAAATTATTTGTTTGAATTATTCTTTAAAATAATTTGTTTGAATTATTTTTCAAAAATTATTATTATTATTATTATTTTTTGGTACAGTACTGGAATTTTTTTTTAAAAAAAATATTTTTATTGTTTTTTTTGTGGTACCCCGTACTTATTTTTTTTATTGTGTTTTTTTTTTTGGTCCTTTAATTTTTTATTATTTTATTCATTGTTTTTTTTTTAATTATTCTTTTTAATTAATTTTTTCTGGCACTGTAATTTTTTTTTTAAATTTTTTATTTATTGTATTAATTATTCTTTTGAATTTTTTTTTTTTTTGAATTTTTCTTTAAAATTATTTTTTTGAATTGTTTTTTTAAATTATTTTTTTGAACTATTTTTCTAAAATTATTTTTTTGAATTATCTTTTTTATTGTTTTTTTTTTCTGGTACAATACTTGAATTTTTTTAAATTCTTTTTAAATTTTTTTTTATTGGGTTTTTTTCTGGTTTTTTAATTATTCTTTTTAATTATTTATTTCTGGTACTGGAAATTAATTTTTTTTTTATGGTTTTCATTAAATTTTTTTTATTGTTTTGTATTTCACCTGGAAAACATGTGCAATTTCCTAGTGTCTTGTATTAGCTTATAAAATTTAGTACAGTAATAATCTTAAGCGAAAAACGATTAAAAGCGGAAGTTGAAGTTCAAAAAAGATTTTTTTCTTAATAATAAATTGCTATTATTTTTTTAATTGTACGGAAGTTGATGAGGGTCACACTTCAAAATTATTTCTAGACGTTTTATATTATTAAACGTGGATCACACCGGACGTGTGCTCGATAGAAATTGCAACTTCCGGTTCCTCCTCGGTCGCTCTTCTCGTGTCCGCAATCGGCGCCGGAAGTCCGCCGTTGGTGGTGCTGATGGTGTCAGTGGGCGTGGTCATCTCCATGTGGTTTTTTTCAGCGTCCAATGGCTGCTGCGGGTCACTTCCGGTGGTCACTTCCGGTGGTCACTTCCGCTGAAGGCGTCGCCGGTATTCTCACTTCCGGTGTTATTCTATTTTGCTATTAGGAATTATTCAGCGTTTTTAGGAATTTAGAATTTTTTTTTCTCTCCGGAAGTGTGCACTTACCGACTGAGGATGGGGCGCCGCACTTCCGGTGGGGGGAAGAACCAGATGCAGCTGACGTGTCACTTCCGTCTGCACCGAGTGGATGAGAATGGCGCTGCGGATGACGGCGCGCTTTCTGCTCCTGTTGAATTCAAAATGGCGAATTTAATAATGAGGGATTTACAGATTTACACTATAATAATTCTGAAGATTTTTATAGACTTTCGGAAGTTTTTTGTAAAATACTTAAAGATTTATGTAGACTAATTGAAGGTTTAAATGAACTTGACGAAGATTTACATAAATTAGCTGAAGATTTACATTAACTAGGCAAATATTTACATTAACAAATTAAAGATTTAGATTAAAAATCTAAAAATTAACATTAAAAATTTAAAGATTTACATAATAAAACTGAAATTTACACAAACTAACCAAAGATTTATATTAATAATTAAGTAAAGATTTACATTAATAAATCTTTACTTTATTAAAGATTTACATTAATAAATCTTTACTTTATTAAAGATTTACATTAACTGATAGAAATTTTTACATAAATTGTCTAAAGACTTGCATAAATAATACAGGGTGTTCGTTGGATGACTGTTGCTTTTGAAACATTAATAAATCAGTCAAATTTTATTGAAAATTAATTATTTTTTTAATATTTGCATTAATTAACACCTCCCATTTAATAATAAAAAACAATTTTTGGAATATGACCTCTACAACTGAGTCGGCACGTGTAAATAATTATGCTCACTTTGACGGCTAAAGCTTTTGTCGGACTTGCAGCCTGCACCTGCCGACTGCATCTCGACACGTGCCGGCATCTACCATATAGGATTAATGCAAATTTCCTCGAGACGCATTAACACGTGCCGATTCACTTGTAGAGGTCATATTCTAAATATTGTTTTTTATTATTAAATGAGAGGTGTTAATTAACGTAAAAATAAAAAAAAAATAATTTATTTTCATTAATATTCGACTGATTTATTCACGTTTCAAAACTATCGTCATCCAACGAACACCCTATATAAAGATTTACGTAAGTAATCTGAAGATTTGCATTACTAATCTAAAGATTTACATGGACTATCAGGAGATTTACGAAAATTATCCAATGATTTAAATGACCTGACAGGAGATTTACATAATACTAACCGAAGATTTACATTAATTAAATGAAGATTTTAATTAAATTAGCTAAAGATTTACATGAACTTCCAAAAAGTTTTGCTTAAATCAACTGAAGATTTACTTAAGATAACAGAAGATTTTTATTTAAATCAGGTAAAGATTTGCATAGATTACTAAAAGATTTACATAAATTAACTCAGGCGATGCGTAGGCTATACCCATAGATTTCCATAGAATAAAAAAAAAATTGTGAGATGACGTCAGATTTACACAATAAATTCTCAAGATTTAACAACCGTATAAATGAAGGTTGAAATAAGATGAATTTTGTGCGTGAAAATAGAGCACGTAGGTGTGAATTTAGCAATGATATATAATAAACACTCGTCATTTTTCCGCAGAAGGAAAATAATAATAATAAAAAAAAGATATAATAGTAGCAACCTTTAAATAGTCAGTGTTAGCATTAGCCGCTATTTACTGCAATAGCAGCGCACACCGACTATTGGAACGCTACTTACCATAGACTTCTTCATACGCAATTTTTAAAAAATTAAAAAATCAGTCGAATATTAATGAAAATGCATTAATTTTTTGATATTTACATTAATTAACACCTCCCATTTAATAAGAACAAACAATTTCTAGAATGTGACCTCTACAACTGAGTTGGCACGTGTTAATGCGCGCAAGGATAGTCGTAGAAGTGAACGCGTGAGCACGTTTACCCGTGCCGACTCAGTTGGAAAGGTCATATTTCAAAACTTATTTCTTATTATTAAATGGGAGGTGTTATTTAATGAAATTGTGTATAAATAAAAGCATTTTCATTAACATTTGACTGATTAATTAATTGTTTAAAAAGTGCGTTTTTCATTGTTCGGAAATTCGGTGTGCACTTTATATACGAATCCACGTGTTAAAGTGCCCACCGACTTTCCCAACATCAACTATAAAAAACATAAACGACTATGACGTGAGAGTAACCGCTTAAGTAAACACTTATTCCAACCCACCTTCTGTGTATGAGAATGGCGAAGACAACGGCGCCAATGACGGAGAGTACGAGACTTACAACGGAAGTGATGAGTACCGGAAGTAGGCGCTGGAACGGATCCTCCTCGACGGCTGCTACTACGCTGTCGTTCGCCGACATATTCAACACTTAACTAGAGTAACGAAGCTAAGTGGACGCTTTGATTCGTATTATTTTACGCGGGAAAGCGAAAAATTATTCGGCGCGAAAAAAAAAGCAGGTTTTACGAGCGCTAAATTTGACGCTTTTATTAAGTGTAAGTGACGTCATTTTTATGGATTTTGCGAGCGACACTGGCGGCGACATAGCGAAGCTCAAAGAACTCATTAAACAAAACGAGCACTTAAGGAATACCTTAAGCAGTTGAAAAGGTGAATCGAGTTGGGTTTTTTTTTTTTTTTTTAGCTAAAAATTAATTTAAATTTTTTTTTTCTACGTATTTTTAGGGATTTTATTTTGACGTCGGGCAACACTGCACAGCGGTAGCAGCGACGACGACGGATGCTTCGAAATTCGGTATGTGACGTAATCGAACATTATTCAAATTTCCAAACGGTGATAGTTTTTTTGCTGCGCATGCGCGAGATCGTTCGCGTCTTCATTTTTTTGTTGTTGAATTTTTGTGTTACTCTGTAGTTCTCCTATTGAAATAACATTGTACAGGGTGGGTGCGTGTTTTTGATGTTTGGTTAAAAATGTCATATAGGTTACAGTAAGCAGTCACTTAAGTTAGTATGTGGTGGAATAAACATCGCTCAAGATGTTAAGTGGCGAAATAAGCGTCACTTAAGTTATTAAACTAGAATAATGTATAAGTAGGTAAACTTTAAAATAAGTGTCACTTAAATTAATCAAAAGATAAATACAGGGCGTCACTTAAGGTTAGCAAACTAGAATTTAAGTTGGCAAACTTTAATATAGGCGTAACTTAAGTTATTGTATAGTGAAATAAGCGTCTCTAAAGTTAATAAATGGTGAAATAAGCGTCATTTAAGTTATCATACAGTGAAAGAAGCGTCACTTAAGTTAATAAATAGTGAAAGAAGCGCCACTTAAGCTATTATATAGTAAAATAAGCATCACTTAAGCTATTATATAGTGAAAGAAGCTTCACTTAAGCTATTATATAGTGAAATAAGCATCACTTAAGCTATTATATAGTGAAAGAAGCGCCACTTAAGCTATTATATAGTAAAATAAGCATCGCTTAAGCTATTATATAGTGAAAGAAGCGCCACTTAAGCTATTATATAGTGAAATAAGCATCACTTAAGCTATTATATAGTGAAAGAAGCGCCACTTAAGCTATTATATAGTGAAATAAGCGTCACTTAAGCTATTATATAGTGAAAAAAGCGTCACTTAAGCTATTACATAATGAAATAAGCGCCACTTAAGCTATTATATACTGTAGTAAAATGAGCGTCACATAGTTCAATAAATATTAAAAAAAAGCGTGACTTAAGTTAATAAAGAGTAAAATAAGAGTCACTTAAACTGATAAAAATACCAAAATACTGTGTCATTAACTTTGAGAGGGAAAATTGTTTGTGTTCGAATTTTTGTTAAACTCTGTAATTTCCCCATTGAAATAGCATTGTACAGGGCGGGTCACGGGTGCTTTTGTATTAATTGGTTCAAAAAAAAAAAAAAGGTTTTACTTTATAATTGAACCAATTTCTTCCATCGTCACAAATAACTTCCGGTCATGTGTGAATGTTAGATTTTTTTTAAAAAAAAAAAAACTTTATTACAAAAAGAAACAATTAAATAAATAAATAATCTTAAAAATGTTGACGCTGCCCTCTAGCGGGGAAACGGGGCGAAATCATTGATGTCTTCGTATTTGGGTGGCGGAGAATCCATTTTTGAGACACTCTGTACGCCCATTAAAAATACATTGTACAGGGTGTATATTTTATTTTTATTATTTTAATTTTATTATTTTAATTTTAAATTTACCTCGTACGTTGGCAGTGACGTCACGGCGGTCAACACGCGATGTCCGTTTTCCACTTCTGTCTCACCCTACAATAATAATAATAATTATTATCATAAAGTGTTAGACACCCTGTACATTGTTCCCATTGGAAAAGCATTGTACAGGGTGTTAACGAAAAACGAGCACTCTCGGTGGCCAAGCGGAAAAGGAGATTCAAAGCGGGGAAAAAAAAAAGATTCAAAGCGGATTAAATGAGACTACTATTTCCGGGGGTTTTCACTCGCCTCAAAATTTAACGTAACGACCACATCCGCTTCGCCGTGAATTCCGCTCACTTCCGGTTTCTTCTTTTTTCTGCACCTATTAATTTCCAGAAGAATAATAATTATTATTAATCCACACTTATGGACTGGAGCGAGTGATTGAGCGAGTGAAGCGACCTTTTGGCGAGTAGCGCGGAGAGTCCGATGAGGAGCACTTGGAGCGCGATGACCGCCGCCGCCGTCAGCCAGAACGAAGCGTCGTCCATCTTGAATTACACAATGCTGATGGAGAAAGAACACTTGCTGCTTATATAAGAAGTGTGGGGCGGGGCTTAGGTGAGTGGCACTCGTCCGCGAATGACAGTGACGTCGCCGGCGGTAAATCCTTCCCGGAAGTCAATAAGAGCGGATACGTCATCGGCGGATCAACGAGATGTTGGAAGAATGCCACCTGACCGAGTGGTGTGAAAAGGACGCCGCTGTACTTGCCCGAGTGAGGAAAAACCCGTGTTTACTTGCTTGGTTGATTGATGCAGGAAATAATGTCTACTTGACCGAGTGATAACAAACCAAATGACCTTGGCCGAGTAATAAAAAAAAACCATTCTTGACCGTAGGATGAGGATAACATATAGTTTACTTGACCGAGTTATGAGTAAAAACCCCCGCCAACTTGGGCGAGTGATGAGAAAACAAAGTTTACTCGACCGAGTTGTCAGTAAAACCCCCGTCAACTTGGGCGAGTGATGAGAAAAACAATGTTTTTTCGACTTAGTAGTGAGTAAAACGTCGTCTACTTGACCGAGTAGTGAGTAAAACTTCGTCTATTTGACCGAGTGATGAGAAATACAAACTCTACTTGACCGAGTAGTGAGTAAAACGTCGTCTACTTGACCGAGTTATGAAAAAACTATGAGTCTACTTGACCGAATGATAAGTAATACAAAGTCAACTTGACCGAATGATAAGTAATACAAAGTCAACTTGACCGAGTAATGAATAAAACGTCATCTACTTGATCGAGTTATAAGAAAAACAATGTTTCCTCGACCGAGTAGTAAGTAAAACTTCGTCTATTTGACCGAGTGATAAAAAATACAAACTCTACTTGACCGAGTAGTGAGTAAAACGTCGTCCACTCGACCGAGTTAAGAGTAAAAAATTTTGCCACCTCGGTCGAGTGTACAGACACGTTGTAAATTATTGTAAACATTGATCGAGTTAATTCCAGAATTAAACAAATATTATCGCGGGAAAGCGAAGAAGAAGGAGAATTGGCGGGAAAGTAAAGATGAAAGAGAGGAATTGGCGGGAGAGTGTGACGCATGCGCGTCAGCAAAAAAAAAATTTATAGGGTGAAAACTTAGTCTAGTGCGCAGGTGCTAATAATACATTTTGTTTTTTCCCCAACTTACGTCATAAGAGGAAAGTGCGGCTACCACCGGATGTGGTTCCTCTACCGGATGTGGTTCCTCCGCCGGAAGTGGCGTACGGCGGCGGTGCTTTTGCCATAGCATGTAGGCGATGACGAGGAAGGGTATGGCGAAGATGACCACGCTGACCCCTAGAGACCACTTGGTTTTATAGTCCATTATAAGGCAGTGTGTGTCAACCGGAAGTTCACTCGTTAATCAATGCGCGTAATTTTTTTTTTTTTTTTTTTTGGTTGAAATTTATTGAACTTAATTTTTTATCATTTTTTTTTTTTATTATTTATTTATTTATTTTTAAATCTAATTTTGAAATGCGATTAGATATGAGATATGTGTTGGAGGGAGGAGCTATAAGAATTATAAGGGTGGGCGGAGTCAACCGGTTAAGCAAAATTATTATCATCGAGATTAATTGTATTAAAATTGAAATTTTTTCGTTCGAGTTAAATTTTTTTTGGTTCAGGTGAAATTTCCGTTAAATTGAATTTTTTTTTTTTTTTATGTGAATTTTTTATTCTCAAGTGAAATTTTTTCATTTAAGTTCAAATTTTTTTCGTTCGAAGGGAAAAATTTGTTTGCCCAAATTTCATTTGACTAGCAAATATTTAATTTAAAAGAGAAACTTTTCTCGTTAAAAAATTCATTTTAACCACAATTTCACTTAGGTGGAAATTTTTTTTTAGTTCAATTGATATAATTTTTTTTAAACTATATATTTTGTTCGAGTGAAATTTTTTGTTTCAAGTTAAAATTTTTATTTTCAAATAAAGTTTTTTTTTGTCTAAGTGAAAATTTTCGCTCAAGTAAATTTTTCGGGCAAGTGAAATTTTCGTTCAAGTGAAATTTTCGTTCAACTTAAATTTTTGCTCAAGTTAAGAAAAATTTTCGTTCAAGTGAAATTTTAGCTCAAGTTAAAGGAAATTTTCGTTTATGTGAAATTTGCGTAGAATTAAAATTTTCGTTCAAGTGAAATTTTCCGTCACACTGTACTTTTCCCTCTCCCATAGAAATAACACTGTACAGGGTGTCTAGCACATATTTTATAAATCCATCCTCCAAAAAAATAAGTATAAAAATGTTTCTCTCCGGAACCGGAAATGTGTCAATCATCGCAATTTTTTCTTTGGCAATACATTTTTCTTTACAATTTTCCACATAGACGGGGGTCCTAGCGAGGGGTCCTTCGCCTCCTCGTAATTGGGCGGCAGCGACATTTCAATTTCCGTCACACTCTGTTAAAAACAAAAGTTTTATATTTCCCCATAGACTTAACATGGTACAGGGTGCTTTTTCCCCCTTCACTATTTTCAAAGACTTACGTCGTAAGTGGGAAGCGAAATTTCGGCGGTTAGTACCGGATGTTGGTTCCCGACTTCCGGCCGAACTACTCGCGGTGGTGATTGGTTCCTGACTACTTCCGGTAGACGACAGTATTGGCGCCAACAGATAACGATGATGACGGCGAAAAGTATGGCGAAGACGGCGGCGAAGACCCCCAGGGCAATCGCATTGTTAGTGTCCATTGAACCGGAAGTGGGAGCATTGATCGCGCGCGCAGGGCAATGCACGGTGTTGCAAACTATTGTTTTTTAAGTTTTGAAAACCGATATATTTTTGATTTTTAATCTTCGGCAAATCTGAGAATTTTTTTTAGCGATGGGATTAGATGCGCGATGACGTCACTCGCGTAGTGTTCGCGCTGAATACAAGTGAAGGGGGAGGAGCTATAGCGAGATAGAAGTTTTTCACGTGTAGTGAAAATAATTTTTACTACTATGAAATTTTCGGGTATAATGAACTTTTAATTATAATGAAATTTTCGATTTAGTTAGATTTTAGTTCGAGCGAAACGTTCGCTACACCCACAGTGAAATTTTTGTTAGGCCTACATTGAAATTTTCGTTTGAGTGAATTTTTTTCTCGTTCGGGTGAATTTCTTTTTTTTTTTTTTTCGAGTGAAATTTTTTCTCGTTCAAGTAAAATTTTTTTTGTTTTGAGTGAATTTTTTTTGTTTTGAGTGAATTTTTTTAACTTTCGAGTGAATTTTTTTTTTTTTTGTTGATGTAAAATTTTTTTCGTTGGGTGAAAATTTTTTCGTTAAAATAAATTTTTTTTTGTTAAAATAAACTTTTTTTTTTCGTTCCAAATAAATTTTTTTTCGTTAAAATAAATTTTTTTTCGTTAAAATAAATGTTTTTCCGTTAAAATAATTTTTTTTTCGTTAAAATAAATTTTTTTTCGTTTAAATAAATTTTTTGCTTAAATGATTTTTTTTTTTCGTTTAAATAAATTTTTTTTGCTTAAATGATTTTTTTTTTTTCGTTTAAACTTCGTGAAATTTTCGTTAAAGTGGAATTTTCGTTCAAGCCGAATTTTTTTTTATCAAGTGACAATGTTTTTCGTTTAAATGAAAATATTTTTTGATTAAGTGAAATTGTTTTTCGTTTAAGTGAAATTTTTGTTGAAATGAAATTTTTTCCTTTTAAGGGAAATTTTTTTTCGTTTAAATGAATTTTTTTTTCGTTCAAATGAAAATGTTTTAACGCTTAAGTGAAATTTTTTTGAACAAGTGCATGGTTTTCATTTTAGTGAAATCTTTATTTTTCTAGTGAAAAGTTCAATATTTTGTTTGAGCGAAATTTTCATTAGAGTGAAATTTTTTATAAAGAGTGAAAATTTCATTAGGATAAGTTTCATTGGAGTGAAATTTTCTATTAGAATCAAATTTTCATTAAAAGTGGAAAATTTTCATTAGAGTGAAATTTTCGTTACACTGTAATTGTCGCAGTGAAATGTTTCGTTACCGTGATTTTTTCGTTATTGTGAAATTTTTGGTCGCAGTGAAATTTTTTTTTCATTACATTGAAATTTTTTGTTACAGTGAAATTTTTCGTTATAGTGAAATTGTTTGTTTCAGTGATATTTTTTGTTACCGTGATTTTTTCGTTATTGTGAAATTTTTTGTCGCAGTAAAATATTTCGTTACAGTGAAATATTTCGTTTAAGTAAAATCTTTCGTTGCAGTGAAATGTTTAGTCGTATTGAAGTATTTTGTTAAAGTGAAATTTTTCGTTACAGTAAAGTTTTTCGTTACAGTGAAATATTTTGTTTAAGTGAAATTTTTCGTTACAGTGAAATATTTCGTTTAAATTAAATTTTTCGTTTCAGTAATATTTTTCGTTATAGTGATTTATTTCGTTGTGGTGAAATTTTTCGTTCAAAATGTTTTAACGCTCAAGTGAAATTTTCGTTTAAGTGTAAAGTTTTCAATTGATTTAAATCTTTATTGTTCTGACAAGTGAAATGTTTTTTGTTCGAGTGAAAATTTCATTAGAGTACAATTTTTATTAAGAGTGAAATTATTATTAAGAGTGAAATTATTATTTAGAGTGAAATATTTATTAGAGCGAAATTTTCGATACAGCGAAAATCTATTTAAAATAAATTTTTCGTTACACTGTAATTTTCCTCATAGACATAACATTATACAGTGTGTTTTATCACTGTTCAAATTTAAAATAATAACAAAATCAAAAATCATAGCGCAGGTAATATAGTTTTCTCCCAAACCGGAAGTGCGTAATCATCGAATCTTTTTCTTTTTCTTCGGCAAAACCTTTTTCTTAACCAGGCCCCACATAGACGGGGGCCCCAGCAAGGGGTCCTTAGCTTCCTCGTAATCCGGCGGCGGCGACGTTTCTATTTCCGTCACACTCTGTAATAAAAATCCCATAGGATTAACATTGTACAGGGTGAATAATTTTCTCCCGTATAATATTTTTTAATAACTTACGTCATAAGTGGGAAGTGAATCGACGGCGGATGCAGCCGGATGTAGATTCGAGACTTCCGCTCCACGTTCTCCCGGATATTGGTTTCTCATTGCCGCCAGTGCTACTTCCGGTGACGTCCCGGGGCGGCGGAAGTAGTATCCACATAGAGCGAGGAGGATGACGATGAAGACGAAGGAGAAGAAGATGACGGCCACTACCGGACCGGAAGTCCACATACCACTCATTTGTTGCGCAGTGTTTGAAATATGTATTTTTAAGATTTTTTTATGACATTTTTATTGTCTTTTAATAGTATTTATTTTTAATTGAAGATTAGATTAGCGATGACGTCATCGCATAGTTTTGCGCTGAACAAGGGGGAGGAGCTACGGTCAAGGTTAAGAGATAAGGGATGGAAGTTTCAGTTAAATTTTCCATTTCAGTGATATTTTTTCGTTACAATCTTCGACCATGTACCTTCTCCCTCCCTAAA
>JAQGAY010001396.1:0-14595 GCA_034698085.1 Polydesmus angustus | reverse complement strand
GTCGTCGAATTACACTTCGTTCTATCAGTTTCGTACGCACTTCTCTCTAACGAAAAAAGGTAGTTGAATTGTTTTTAATTTCCTTCGTTGTATTTGAGGAAGGAAATTAAATGTAAATAGGGTTTTTTATTAGAGCGAAAAAGTTTTTTATTTTTGAGGGGGAAATTGAGTTTTATTTTTATTTTTATTTTTATTTTTTATTTTTATATTTTGATTTTTACAGCCATAACAGAAGAAGTCACATGCCATGTATTAGTTTTCATTATTAAATCGGAGCGGTTGTTATAAATAAATATTAAAAAATAATTTTTTTTCATTAAAATTTGACTTGTTTATTCAACTTTGAAATTGAATATTTTGCTTGTGCCACTTAACATGTGCCGACTCAGTTAGAGAGACTCATAAATACAATTCATAATGTTTTCCTACATTTTTAGCAATTTCTTCTAATAAGTATGCGCCGCTGCTTAATGCTGCTGTTTATAAATCGTTGAGATAAATGAAGATGTTGTTGCCAAAGATGTTGAAGATTGTCAAAATTTAATTTTTAATTTTGAAAATTTACTATTTAGGAAAACTTTTTGTTGAAGGGTACCTGCCGAAAGCCTAATTGTGGATTTTTGTGACTTTGGGAATTATCTTTTAGATACAAATCAGCTCACTCACACTCTGAATGTTCCGTGCTGTTTTAGGGAACCATGGAAAATCGCTTTCTGATATTTGTGCTATCAGCATAAATTTGTTTACAAAGTTGATTAAGACTCATTTTACTCCATGCTTTATATGTGTTGTGCTTCATTCGCTTTGCAATACTAGATTAGTTTTAACATAAATTTTTCTAGCTTTATTCAAACTTCGTGTTAGTTATTTTTATGTACACGTAGCCACGGTCCGAACTTAATTGTGACTGCGCTTTTTTGGCTGGACAACGTCCCCAAATGACTATCCAGGAAAAGGGTACGTTGCAGTGTGATTTAGTCTCGAAAGGAGAAACCAAATACTGCGCATAACATCTTGTTAAACACGCGATAAAGTTGGTCCTTGTCAATATCAAATTTCGGCAACCATATGGTGTTTAATTCACTGACTGACTGACACGGACTTCATATATTGCAACTTTAAATATTGCAACCATGAATCTCATTTTTGTACATATTTTGCTCAAATGATTTTGCCAGTGCCCGTTTTCATTCCACATAACACCTAGCATTGTCATACTAGATTCAGAGCCCACCTTATTGCCATAGATCATGAAGTCAAATGCCATAATCTGTTGGCGGATCACCACCGATCCAAAAGGACACAGCACCATCTTCACGACATTTTTGCAGCATACCAAAATCGTCGTATACTTGCTTAATTGCAGAGAACAAATGGTGACGCTGTGAACCAAACATATGTGATTTCAAATCAAAAGATTGAAAAAAAGTTCAAAGTGACAAAATCAATAAACATGAAGTACAACGGCGAATGAACTCTGGTGAAATTAAAGCTCCAACAAAGATTCAACAAAAGAAAAATAATGAATTTTGATTATCAATGAAATTGCAGGAACAAAGAAATTTACAACCTGTCAGATAAAGCGCTTATTCGCCGTTTGAAGCCGTCAAAGCTGTTTAAAAAATTTTTTTTGATAAACATAAGCAATTTAAAATAAAAATACAACGCTTATTAATTTTTAATTTTAATAATATTATAATAAATTATATTATTAATTTATCTTCGTGATTTTGGATATACATTTCTATATTATTTTCCTACCACAAGTGACATGCCATAAACACGATTGATCAAAGGTGATTGGATTATTGTTAGTAAAATAAATTAAAATATTTTAAAAAATATTGCTTATCATAAAGTTTAAGATAATGGTGCATTAACGCACGATTAGTATGTTCCATGAATAATTAGTTCTTAATTATTGTTTTTAAGATTTAATTAATGCCAAATTTAGATAAATAATAAAAATAATAGCAGGTTCAGGAAACGCCAGTTTTTATTTTGTAGAAAACCGTCCATTGAGATAAAATTGACTGAACCACCTAATTAAAAAAGGTTTTAAAAAAAAATTAAGCTTGTTACTTAACAATTATTATAATTAACGAGCAATTCATACTACTAAAATTAATTTCCGGTCCAGTTGAAAGAATCCGGAAGCAGTGAAAGAGCATTTAAAATATAAAAATTGCAGATTAAATGTCTGCATCTGAAATACCGATTAAAATACAGGAATACCTCGATTAGTACGGTTTCGAACAGTACTGATTCACTATAGTACGGTTTGAAAACTTGACCGTTAAATTCAAATTTTTTGAAAATTTTACCGCCAAATTCAATTTTTTTAAATTTTTTTTAAATAAAACCAAAAAAAATAAGTTTACAAATTAATGTCGTTATTACAGTTTTTGACAATGAAAAAATGATCCTCTAACGATAAACATTGCTTAATAATAATTATTACTATTAAATACATCCTAATTGTATGTTATTTTTTAAAAATCTTGAAGAGAAAATAATCGTACCAAGGGGGGACCAAGGGAAAAAATTGGCTTTTTTTATTTTTGGAACCAATTGTCGCTTTTTCTATCTGTTTCATTCCCCGAACAGTACGGTTTCAATCAGTACGGCAATTTTCTGGAACCAATTACCCGTACTAATCGAGGTATTCCTGTATCCACAAATTAATTAAAAATGACAAAAATTAAATAGATAATGTAAAATTATTATTACTTTAGTTTTAGTTTCTTTATGGTCAATTTTAAATGTTTGGTAAACAGCAGGTAGTATTTTCATCGCCTAGATTATATAATTCACGAGCATAGATTTAAAAACATTACAGTACTTAGCAAGCAAAAATTATTATTAACTTAAAAATCTAGCCTTCAAAACACAAACATTTAAAAGTCACAAACAATCTAAGCTTTAAAAACTCATGCAGACCATAACATAAAAATAAACAGGGCCGTGTTTTAGATTTTTTAAATTTAATGCATGCCTTCGCAATGGCGCCTATTTCTTCTAAATGTAAAAATAAGTGACAAATTGAGCTCATATTTTTCCAAATTTAGCTCATTTTTTTGACAAATTGGGCTTATTTTTTTTTCAAAATTTATCTCATATTTTGAAAAATTTTGCCCATTTTGGCAAATTAAGCTTTTTTTTAAATCAAATAGCAAGATTGTAAACAATATTTGACCCAATTTTAGCGCTCCAAATGCAGCGGCGGATAACCAAATTTTCTGCTCTGAGGCCAAAATGTTTTGGCCGCCCCTAGAAACAAGATACTGTGAAAAATTTTTTTGATTTGATTTGGGAAATTTTTTTGATTTTTTTGCAAAATATTTTTCGATTTTTTTGCAAATTGTTTTTCATTTTTATTGATTTTTTAGCGAAATTTTTTTGTGAGATGTTTTTTGATTTTTTTTTCAAAATAAAGTATTTTTAATTTTTTTTTTTTTTTACTTTTTTTGCCAAATTTTTTTTTTTTTTTTTTGGAAAAATTTTTTTTGATTTTTTGGCGAATTTGTTTGCTAATTTTTTTTTTTGCAAAATTTGTTTTTATTTTTTTGCAAAACTTTTTTGATTTTTTTGCTATATTGTTTTGTTTTTTTTTTGCAGAATTTTTTGCAGATTTTTTTGAAATTTTTTTGAAAACTTTTTTTTTTTGGATTTTTTTTTGATTTTTATTCGAATTTTTTTTTTTGATTTTTTTTGTAAATTTTTTTTTAATTTTTGTTTTTCTTCGCTTTTGGCTGCCCCTCAAATTGTGTCTCCCTGAGGCCTTGGCCTTACCTGGCCTATTTAGAAATGCGTTTCTGCCAAATGGTGGCGCCCGATGAGGCTCGCATTATAGCACGCCACGGCCCTGAACATAAATCTAATTGAAAACTTTATAAACCTATTTAAAAAAAAATTTAACTAAAAAAAAAAGAAATTTCTTTTCAAAATAATTATTAAAGAAAAAAAAATTATTACCGAATCTTTGGTTTGTTGAGCGGAATTAGGTATCAAAACAATGACAAAAAAATACAACATAATTCCAAAAATAGTGAATAAACTAAAGACAGAAAACGAGCTATTAACGAAAGTAGTGCAGTAGACGGTTCCTATGTAACCGCTGAGGAATCTCATGACCACCACCACTGACACCGTGTCATCCAAAAGCATTGAAGAGTGACACAAAGTGTGGTTGATCCGAGCGAAATATTTCAACCTCTCCGCAGCTTCCTTTTCGCTTATTTTGGAAATGTCCACGCTTTTGATCTTCACTAACAGCTGATCGAAACCACATTTGAAGACGCGCTGAAACGAGATGTACATGCAGATAGGCTGGGTACTCAGGCACGTAATGGAGTGGAAAGCCGTGCAAAAGGCCGCCCCTTGTAAACTGAAGAATGAGTCGGTGGAACGGAAAAGTCTGGCCAGTAAAAAGCCGTAATGGCTAATGAGGGAGATGGTCACCACGAAAGCAAAAAGAGAATTCGTGAAGCATTTTAAATTGCTCTTACGTGGCTGTATAAGGTCGTCAATGCCTTCCAACAACTTAAATAAACGCATCAATCTTCTACTCATAAAGAGATAAGCGTACAGGGGATACAAAATGTAGGTAGCTCCATTCAGCGTGTTCAATAAATACACCAAAATATCGGTGAGATTTCTTTCGAAGCGTTGGGGCCCCAAGTAAAACACCCGAAAACAAGCAAAGCAGAGGTTGCTGAAGCAGACGATGGGGAGCACAACGTTGATCAACACTGTTTTGAATAGCGAACGACCTTTGCCCTCGTACAATCCCGGCAGAGGGATGCAACCAAAATACTTATAAAGCATTGCCATCCATTTCAAAATATCGTAAATGCATTTTGAAGGCATTTTTATCCTTAGTTTAAAAGCCCAAAAAATTATTGCAACTTCTTTGCTCCAAAGAATTTTGAATTTGAAAAACAATTATTTCGTTTATATAGGTACCCTATAATTTATTGATATTTTAAAAAAATTTTTTTTTAGCTGAACAGAAAACAATGCAGTTGACGAGTCTTTAAAAATTGTTTAAGTTTACTTTTTTAATACCGGGTAATGCCTTTCAAAAGCTATAAATAATTTATTTCGAAAATGTTGAGTAAAGTAAAATGCACACAATTATTATGGGCTTATTGATTTCTGTATTTGACGTTAATAAAAGAAAAAATATTTCAAGCATTTTTTTTTTATTTAATAAAAGCATTATACTTTTTTTTTTAAAGAAAAATCAAACAATGGTTGCATTTTTTTAAACTCAAACAATGGTTGCATTTTTTTAAACTCAAACAATGGTTGCATTTTTTTAATACAACTTCAAAAATCAATAATGTAATTCTTCACCTTATTATAGGCCTACTACAGTTTTAAAAATAAGTATCTGGGGGAAAAACAAATACATTTGTTTAGAAATTTCGATTCTCAAAAAATGAATAAAAACAATTTCAATAACGTTAATGTCGACGCATTTTAATCTTTTAAATTTAATATCTCCTTTAAAAAGCATCTGGTTCGACATTAATTTATTTTCGAGTCAATAATAATAATTAGGAAATCAATTTATTTTTACTAGACTTTTAAGTGGATGGCAATTGTTTCCAAGTGCACAGGCATCATCCCTCTAAGCAAATGCTTTATTCTGTATGCATAAAACTTAGCAAATGCTTCAACTGCAAAGGTTAAAACTTATATAAAAAATTAATAATTAAAAAATAATTAAATAAATGGGAGCTCATTGTAACGGGTGTCCAAACAAATCTGAAAGTTTTGAAACAGGAATAAATCAGTCAAATTTTAATGAAAATGCAATATTTTTTTATATTTACATTCAGCAACATATCCGCTTTAACAATGAAAAATAACATCTGGCATATGACTTCTTCCACTGAGTCGGCACAAGTTAACAAACTAACGAAATTTCTAATAAATCTGCCGCTAATGAGACACTGCCGGCACGTGCCGCGATCTAGTCGGCAGGTGCACCCTGCAAATCCACAAAAACTTTTGCCGTCAAACGTGAGTGAATGCGTTAACACGTGCCGACTCAGTTATAGAGGTCATATTCCAAAAATTATTTTTTATTATTAAATCGGATATGTTGCTGAATGTAAATATAAACAAATATTGCATTTTCATTAAACTTTGACTGATTTATTAATGTTTCAAAACTTTCAGATTTGTTTGGACACCCGATATAAAATGCTAATAATATTTATAATATGTGGTACCGGGTGTCTCTAAATGAGTGAAACAGTTTCACAACACAAAATCTTATCAATTGAAGGTGATAAACAATTTTGTAAAAACACATGTCTTCTATAGATGCTGTAGTTTTTTTTAGTTATTTTATAAAATTTTATTGTGGCTGCAATCTGCCACAAAAGCATCAAAAACGCAAAAAGTTAATTTCTCATAGACGCGTAGCAGCGCATGCCACGATCCACTGAGTTGATCGCTGCTGTTATTCGATTTTTCAACTCTTTTAAGTTAGTAGGAAGTGGCGGAACATAAACGCGACAAACACAGACACCCATTTTTATTAAATTGTCCAAACCAACGCCAAATATTTTTTCTACTAAAATTTATAAAGGTGAATATTATTAATGTTGAATTTTTTCGGAACGCCATGCTGCACTGTAACAAATGAATTTGTTTTGGCGAAATGAATGACACAGAACGTCTTTTGATGAAGACTTGCCATTTTCATTTTTTGAAGGAAAACTATCAGCTGATTTTATGAGGGGAATTATACAGCTACAGCCATCCTGTCATTCCTATGGCAGCGATTTGCAACTTCAAAAACTCCTCTTTCAAATTTTCACTGAGAACAGTGATCAACTCAGTGGATCGTGGCATGCGCTGCTACGCTTCTATGATAAAATAACTTTTTGCATTTTTGATGTTTTTGTGGCATATTGCAGCCACAATAAAAATTTATCAAATAGCTATAAAAAACTTCAGCATCTATAGAAGACATGTGTTTTTACAAAAATTGTTTATCACATTTAATTAATAAGATATTGTGTTGTGAAACTGTTTCACTCATTTAGATACACTCGGTATAATAATATTTAATTATAAGGCATAATTATAATAAGCGTTCTATTCTTATAATAATACAATAAACCGTTTGACCGGATCCAATTTGTTTATAGTATGAATTTGATTTAAATAAAAATTAAAATGCACACAAACAAAAGCTTATTTTTTTTGTGCAATAAAGGAAATTAAAAGTAAAAAGTTTTTTTAATTCCGTTTCTTAACCTTGTCATTTTGTTTAACCTAAACATTCAATAAATCATATCGCTGTTCGGATTGTTTTAACCCCACAGAAAATTTCCTTAATTAGTCATCACTCGTGCTTTCTCGTGCACTGAAAATGTGATTAAAATATGGTTTAATTAATTTTAACGAAATTTCGTACTTTTAGTTTGTATACTTTTTGTTCGAGTTAATCTGGGATTCATCTTCTCCACTGTTGTCATCCTAATAAAAATATTTGGGTCTTGTGTAGATTATCCCAAGCACGCAAATTTCGTTGATCTCGCACGTGCAGAGCGCATGACATATCTAGCTAACCTTGTACTGCATATTACGTTGTATAGGAAAATGAACGATGTTTTAATATTTACATTTTTAAAACGAATTTAATTTCCTTATTATGTGAAAATATGAATAGGCCTATTGAACAAGCGGTGCAGTATTTACAAGCTCGAAATACATGTACTCTTTATAATGTTCGCGCTCGTAGAAATAGACATGATATGACGTTATACGTTATAATTAATATTAATTACAGTTTTTATTTAAATTTAACTGTTATTTAATTTAATAAATTTAACTTTGTTAAAAATAAACACAGTTTCAATAATATTATTCACTTAATTTTAAGTCCAATGCGCCTGTATAGTAGGCCATGCCAAAAAATGAGGTGCTTGGGATAATCTACACAAGACCCAAATATTTTATTTGAAATACGCCAACTAAATGAGGCAACAGAAACAGCTCAACATAATGAAGATTTTAAAACTAAAATCAATAATAATACGAGCGCTATCTCAAACGCAAGTTTCGCTCATCAAGAAAAAATAAAATAATAAGGACAAAATTAAAACGAGTGGTTGTTTACATTTGAACACTATTAAACTAGACACACTGTAATTTTCAGCCATTTCCAATCATTTTTAGTCCCGAAACAACAGGTTTTTTTTGGCTACTACCTCATGAAGATCTGCCTTTAAATAATTCTTCTACCAGTTTTTGACCTTTTCTTGCAATTGATGATTTTTAAGTTGAGGATACAAATGGAAATCACTTGTAAAGTAAAGAATTAGGGTTGGAAGAGTAAAGATGGTGCTCAAATTTTAACTTTTGAATTTTTACAGTACTGGAAGCTTCCTTATTGCGGGAACAGTAAGTGATAGTGGCGCCGTGAAAAAGAAAAATGTTGTCCTTGCACTGCTTCCGCAACAAGAAAGCTTCTGGTACTGCAAATTTTCACATAGAAAATGTTCGAGCATCTTTCCTACTCTACAGACCATGCTGACCTTTGTTTGTTTTCTTAACTTAAAAATCATTGTTTAAATTTTGTAATTATTATTTTATTTTTCCTTGATGAGGGAATCTTATTTTTGAGATAGCCCTTGTAGTACTGGTACCAGTACCAGTATAATAGTGCGAATGTTTTTCAACATTTGCAAATTATCCAAACCTTATTATTGAGACAACACCAACTAAAAGTAAGGAGAACTTGCAATGTTCGCACACTTATACCGGGTGTCTCTAAATAGGCCAGTCAGCAAAGCTCAAAATGTGACCAAACCTTAAAATGAATGTCAGCAAGCTGTAACCAATTTTAATCTCTTTTAAAAACTGTTCAAGGCAATGTGTTAAGTTTGGTCTGCTCAACCGCTCCTGGAACAGCCGCCATTCTGAGAAAAGGATGCCAAAAATTGGTTTTCTGTTTGTATCTCGCTTAATTTGCATTTTATAATAAATTCTATAAATGATTAGGTAATTATCTACAAAAAAATTTTTGAACATTTTTGTTCTAGCTATTACCGTTTAGCCACAAGAGTAACATTTGTTCTACCCCTTCTGGACTGAGCCAACATTTCAACTTCCCAGACATCTCCCATCTTTCTATACCCTCCTTTTGTCATTTTTAAGAGCTAACGATTTCAAGAACTTTAAAATTACGTATAGTTTTTCAATTTATTAAATAGATGTTATTTGTAGGGAAAAAATGGTACTATTGTCAAAAAAATGTTTAAATTTGTCACAATTTGCTCATAAGAAAAAAAGGGATATGTCCTAAAAAAAATTTTCCGAAAAGGAAAGAACTGCTCACTAATTTAAAAATGCTTCAAACTATTAATAAAATTGTTGTTTTTTTTAAGTTAACAAAACATTTATTTCACTATTTAGCAAGCAAACTATCCTTATAATGTTAAAACATATATTTTAAAGCAAAAATGAACGTAGTGAATTTATATCTTACAGATAACATTCAAGTAATAAATTTAAAAACTATACGTTTATTTTGAAGTCTTGGAAGTCGTTGTCACTCAAAAATGACAAAATGAGAGTAGGGAAAGATAGGAGAGGTCTGAGCAGTTGAAATGTTGGTTTAGTTTAGAGGGGTACAACAAATGTTACTCTCGCGCCTAAACGGTAACAGCTAAGACAAAAAGATTCAAAATTTTTCTTGTAGATAATTACCTAATCATTTATATTAGCAATATAGTAGTTTGCTATAAAATGCTTATTAAGCGAGATACAAACAAAAAACCGATTTTTGGCACCATTTTCTCAAAATAACAGCTGAAACCCGCTTATAGTGCGATTCAAGGGACCGAAAAAAATTCGCACTATAAGCGGGATCGCACTATAACCGGTAAATGCTAGAAATGTTAATAAAAGTGTTTTCTTAAGGAAATGAAACATTTACTCAAAAATATTTTTTATATCCAATTTTTTTGGCCTTACTTTACACGCATACTGTAATTGGCACGAAAAAACTGCCCACAAAGTTCACAATTTTTAAAATTCCTATATTTAAAATGAAATTTAAAAAAAAAAAAAAATTTCTTTAAGCTTAGCGCAATATAAGCGGGCCTATTATACAGACTTTTAGTCCCTGGGGACCGAAATATGGTCGCACTATACGCGGGTTCGCATTATAAGCGGGTTTCACTGTATTTAAATAACAAATAAAAAAGTACCATTATGTTCTTTTTTTTCAAATACTGCGTGAAAGTGCCGAAAATGTTTGTAGTTAAGAGTTAAGCCCTTACCTTTCACCAGTTAGAGCGTGGCTCTCTGGTAAAGAGGTTGGATCCCAGATCAGGGGGTCCCGGGTTCAAAACTTGGGCATCACCCCTTCCTCTTTTTATTTTTTTTTTTTAATTTTTAATTTCGATATCAGAAAAGATAGAACTATTTTAAATACACTCTTATTTTTTAATTTTTGATAGGTTTTAAAATTTTTTTGTAAACTTTTATGTCCGAGTAAGAACGGTCTATGAATTTTACTTAAAATGTAGTTTCAAAATTCAATCATCTATTGATGACGTATTTAAATTTACATGCAAATTAATAAGAGCAATTTTCATGGTTGCGATATTTCTGCTAATTTGAACTATTATTTTTTCTGCTGCTTTTAAAAGTTTTTATTTTGCTGCTTTCAATTGTTTTTATTTTGTTGTTTTTAATAGTTTCCATTTTGCTGTTTTCAAACGTTTTTTTATGCTGTTTTTAATAGTTTCTATTTTGCTAAATGTGCTCGCAATTTTTTTTTTATTTTATTTGGCGGACAATAAAATTTTATAAGAGAAATAATTAATGGCTATTGATTGACTTTTTTTCTGGGAACGTAGGACTAGTGCACGCTTGATAATAATATTTAGCTGCGGGGGCCGATGAAGAATGACGGCACACGTTAAAGTTCGTCGGTATTTACTACACTGGAACCTTGCTAATCCGAACTAATTGGGACCGGGCCTTGTTCGGATTAGCGAAAAATTCGGATTATCGAGGTTAAAGTCTAAAAATGGTTTATTTTGTGATTTTTAGATTTAAAAAAAAAAATGTGTTTTTTTTTTTCAAATTTTTTTTGGTTTTTCGGTTTTTTCGGGGGTTTTTTTTGTTACCGTATTTAATTGGGCTGTTCGGATTATCGAGGTTTCAGTGTACTAGTAGAATAGAACTTTGCCCTTTAATTAAGTTTCCATATTTTTACCCATAGAAACTGATAGTCATAAAGAAATTTAAATTTAATTATTTCTTTTTTTTAAAAAGATGATGCAATTACTTTGATAAACTAAATTCCCTGATTGAATTAAAGCCATATAAAAATGAATAGTTTATTTGAAAAATGAAAATAAAACGTTTTTTTTTTTTCAAGAAAATTTATTTAACGGTCATTAAAAATCGAGCATTATGTTTCCAATATTGTAAATAAAATAGCATTAAAACTTTTGTATAGGCCACTTATTAGACTCGCAAATTCAACTATAATTTATAATTTAAGTAATAGCGGACGAAAGTTGAATAGTAACGTTTCGGACACCCGGTATTATGAACAAATGAAATTTTTACAGTTTAATTCTTACCGGTATTTTTTAAACTTTTATTTTTAATAATGGAATCAAAGCATGTGGAGTGTCATAGTATGCAATTGCATGATTTCATGACATTGTGTAAAAGAGGAGTACACCTAATTCTCTTTTTACACGGATTTTTTTTACACGAATTCGAAATAACATGGTTTCAAAATAAAATTTAATTCTCTTTTTACGCGAGAAATTTTGAAATAACACGGTTTTTTAACCAATTTCAAAAATATTTTTCGCTTATTTTGCAAATTTTACAAATTTTTTATATCTTCCTTTATGTATTAATGATAATTTGATCATACTGTATGTATTTTTCGGTAGTCCTTATATAACATCACAGAATTCCCCCATTACTTTTTTTACACGGACTTTTCAGGAACGTATTCGAGCATAATTTTTAAACACGATTATTCACTAATTTCGCTTTTAAAATGTTTTAATAAATTTTATTGACTTGAATTTTATTTGCGCTTTTTGATTAAAGCAAAATTATTTTATAAAGCTGTGACACAATCCGACGGACAATCCGGCCACCAAACCAATTAAATATACACAATAATTTATGCAATACATTTTATCTTTAAAACCAATCTTCTCAAATCTATGTCAAAGAGTGCGAAATTCTAAATAAGAAATCTCAATAATGTTATTCAACTCTGAATGTGTGCCCATTTAATACTAACACGACAAATATCCCACAGTTTATTTAGGTCATCGCAAGCTAAATTTTGACGAAAACCACTTTTTCATTATCAATCAAAAGAATAATTTTATAGAATTTGTGACTATAACAGCGTGCGATCTCACTCAATATTACAACTATGGCATGAAAACTTCGTGCCATGAACTGTTATACTTGTACAGTGTGTTTTTTTAATTACGGAGTTTGATGAAAACGAATAAAGAAGTCAAATTTTAATAAAAATGAATAATGTTTTGATATTTACATACAACAACACCTCCGATTTAATATTAAAAAACAATTTTCAGAATGTGACCTTTACAGTACAACTGAGTCGGCACGTAATAATGCGCTAAAGGATATTTGAAGAAATTTGCATTAATCCTACGGTAGATGCCGGCACGTGCCGAGATGCAGTCGGCAGGTGCAAACTGGATGTCCGCACATGCTTTAGCCGTCAAAGTGAGCGCGTGAGCACGTTTATTCGTGCCGACTCAGTTGTAGAGGTCATATTCCAAAAATTGTTTTTTATCATTAAATGAGAGTTGTTGTTGTATGTAAATATCAAAAAAATATTCATTTTCATTAAAATTTAACTTCTTTATTTGTTTTCATCAAACTCCGTAATTAAAAAAACACACGTTACCAGGGCTATCTAAAAAGTAAGTTTTCCTCATTTCTGTACACTATTATTTTCATACACTATAATTTGCACCCCCTTTTTTAGCATTTTTGGTACCTAAACAAGAGCTTTTTGGCAACCACTAGGTAAACATCTGTCGTCAACTTTTGCAGATCAATTGTTTTTTTAATTTTAATAAGTAAATTGAAAAAATATTTTAAAAAATTGCTAAAAAAATTAAAAAAGAAAAAAAGCCACAAAAAATTGAAAAAAAAAAAAATACAGAAAAATCGAGAAAAATAGAAAAAAAAATTTAAATGGAAAAACATTTGATAAATAAATAATTAATAAATAAATTTTTAAAAAATTGTGGAAAAATTGTGATACATGTAAATAAATTTTTAAAAAATAGTGTACAAAAACAAATAAATATTGTTTGTAATTTTCTAATTTTTTTTTTGTTTTTTCTTGATGAAGGAAATTTACTTTTTGAATAGCCCTGTGCCTAGTCGATAAATGTCGACAATTGTAAAATAATCATAAAAATTCTGTTTCATAAAAACTTTGACATGCAAATTTTAATGAAACGACAATGTATTGAATTTTACAATTTTGACTAGCACCTGTCGATTTGTAGAAATTGTCATAATTGTCGCGCCTGTAAGTTTTATGAAACAGGGCACTGGTATAACTATTAGTGAGACGAAGTTTTCATTGTTCATTGTTCTGGGCACGATAACTTTAGCCTTCTTTCAATCCTACTGTTGTCTGTTTTTTTGCATTTTAATGGAATCTTTGATCGATAGTTTAGCCTCTCCAAACACTGCTCATTTAAGCCGCGAGTCTATGGATAGCTACGAGAGAGTGAGGGAATTATCCCGGAAAGTCAATGTGGTGCTTAGCCCAGTTTTGGTCCTCACTTGCTTTGTAAATATTTTGAGAGTGGACATGCTTTGTATGCTAATGTTACTCATTTTACGTTCGACGTTTCCTAATTTTGTTTCCTATTTAATGTGTCTAAATTCCGTTATTAAATGTAATCTAAAGGTACTGTAATTATTTTTTTTAGCAAATATTGTTTTTGTCATTGCTACGAGGGCTATTCATTATATAAGTTTCCCTCATCAAACAAACCTCATCTAAATTACAAACAATATTTACCGTATTTACTTTTGTACACTATTTTTCTCCATACACTGTAATTTTTACCCCTTTCGAAGCATTTCCGGTTTCTAAACAACAACTTTTTGACTTTTGCTTAATATCAACTTTTGCTTATCAATATTTTTAGCAATTTTAATAAGTAAATTGAAGTAAACTAATAAAAAAAAGGATTGGCAAACAAATTAAAAACAAATTGAAAAAAAAAATTGATAAAAAATGTTGGAAAAAAAGCAAAAAAAAAAAAAAATGAAAATACTCTGCATCAATGGCATTCATTTTACAGCTTAGAGGGCGTTCAAACTTGGGTAATTTTAAATGTATCGTATAGAATTATTTAAAAAAATTTATAATATCAAAATATTACTACTTACTGAACAATTTATTAAAAATTTATCTTTTTTTTAAAAAAAAAATATTTTTAATCTATATTACTAAAGCGCTAGCCCTTCTTTTGGCACGTGCATGTAATGGTGTTTGAAATAATTTTTCTGTAATCG
>JAQGAY010001395.1:0-14596 GCA_034698085.1 Polydesmus angustus | reverse complement strand
ATGGTCCTGAAGCAGCGGCAACATTTAAAAAGCCACAACCAAAAGTTCAAGAACAACCAGAAGAGAAACCAGAAGAAGTAACTGAAACAATCTTTAAGAAAAAGAAATCTAAGGTTGAAGAAACACCTGAAGCCACCCTTGAAATTAAAAGAGAAGCTGAAAAAGGGTTTGAAGAGATGGAAATGTCTGCAACCATTAAAAGATTTAAGCCTGTGGAAGAACTTCAAGAAAAGCCTGAAGAGGGTCCTGCAGCAGCAGCAACATTTAAAAAACCACAACCAAAAGTTCAAGAACAACCAGAAGAAAAACCAGAAGAAGTAACTGAAACAATCATTAAGAAAAAGAAGACGCCAAAAATTGAAGAAACACTTGAAGCTACTCTGGAAATAAAGAAAGAGGAAGCTGAAAAAGCTTTTGAAGAGATGGAAATGTCTGCAACAATTAAAAGATTTAAGCCTGTGGAAAAACTTCAAGAAAAGCCTGAAGAGGGTCCTGCATCAGCTGCAACATTTAAAAAACCACAACCAAAAGTTCAAGAACAACCAGAAGAAGTAACTGAAGCAATCATTAAGAAAAAGAAGAAACCAAAGGTTGAAGAAACACCTGAAGCTACTCTGGAAATTAAAAAAGAGGAAGCTGAAAAAGCTTTTGAAGAGATGGAAATGTCTGCAACAATTAAAAGATTTAAGCCTGTGGAAGAACTTCAAGAAAAGCCTGAAGAGGGTCCTGCAGCAGCTGCAACATTTAAAAAACCACAACCAAAAGTTCAAGAACAACCAGAAGAAGTAACTGAAGCAATCATTAAGAAAAAGAAGAAACCAAAGGTTGAAGAAACACCTGAAGCTACTCTGGAAATTAAAAAAGAGGAAGCTGAAAAAGCTTTTGAAGAGATGGAAATGTCTGCAACAATTAAAAGATTTAAGCCTGTGGAAGAACTTCAAGAAAAGCCTGAAGAGGGTCCTGCAGCAGCTGCAACATTTAAAAAACCACAACCAAAAGTTCAAGAACAACCAGAAGAACAACCAGAAGAAGTAACTGAAGCAATCATTAAGAAAAAGAAGAAACCAAAGGTTGAAGAAACACCTGAAGCTACTCTGGAAATTAAAAAAGAGGAAGCTGAAAAAGCTTTTGAAGAGATGGAAATGTCTGCAACAATTAAAAGATTTAAGCCTGTGGAAGAACTTCAAGAAAAGCCTGAAGAGGGTCCTGCAGCAGCTGCAACATTTAAAAAACCACAACCAAAAGTTCAAGAACAGCTAGAAGAGATACCTGATGAAATAACTGAAACTATTATAAAGAAAAAGAAAAAACCAAAGGTTAATGAAACTCCTGAGATTACAGTGGTATTTAAAAAAGATGAGTTTGAAAATGTTGTTGAAGAATTAGAAGTGGCTGCAACAATTAAAAAACTTAAAGTTATGGAAATGCCTGATGAAAAGTCACAAGTAGAAGTTAAAGAACAATTTGAAGAATTTATTGATAAAGGTAAGGTTCTTTTTGGTTGTTGTTTAGGTATTGGTAATTATTTTACAAATCTTTTTATATGTGTAGATATTATTGAAAATGCAACATACTTTGCTGTCAGCACCTTTATTAGTGACAAAGTTGAAGAAATGTCAGTTATAGAAGGTGAGAAGGTATACCTTATTCGTATGGAAGAGCAAACATGGTTGGTTCGTAAACATCTTACTGAAGAAACTGGTTGGGTATCAAAAAACAACTTGATGTTGGAATCAACTTATAATGAATATGTTCAAAGTATTCTAAAAGAAAGAATTGCTAAGTTGCCAATTTTTGATAGTAAGCTGTTTTTATCTTCTGTTAAACGCATACTTTAAATTTTTATTTTACAGAACCAAAACATGGCTTAACAAAGCCCCCTCGTTTTGTGGAAAAGCTCAAAGCACAATATGTTCATGACAGTGGAACAGTTCAATTTGAATGTAAAGTTGAAGGCTATCCTAAACCTGTGATAACATGGTTTAGACAAACAGCGATCATTAAACAGTCAACTGAATTCCAGGTATAGCTTTGTGTTCTAATATTTGCTGGGTTTCTGCATGATTTTATAAAATACTTTCAAAAATTGGAGCATTCTGGCCATGTACACATGCATGTACCCTAAGTGATACGAAGTCTGCAGTATATATATTTCCTAAAAATTCCCAGTTGATGGAAATTTTGCTTTAAGTGATTCAATAATATTACAGTAAAAGATGGTATGGTAAGCTTTTATTTAAAATTCAAAAAAGTTTTTTTGAAGTAGACATAATAATACATACCAAAAAATACCAAATATCCTTAAGGGAATTAAATTGTGAATAAAATGTAATAAATAATGGAATACATTGTTTGAGATAGTTATGCTCACAATAGGCAGTATTGGAACATATTAAAGTATCCAAAGTTTAAACAAAGAAATGTGCCATAATTTATTCCTGAACTAAGAGAATTTTTTATTAATGTATAAGCTAAATTAGCTAAGCATTACTAATTAAAACTATTAGTCAAAGAATTTTAAAAATATACATTTATACAATTGCCATAAATCATGATTTTCCTGTAAACTATTTGGAATGTGTTCTTTTAATCATGTCCTTTAAATTAATCTTTAAAGCTATTCTATGATGAAGATAATGTGGCCACATTAATAATTAAAGAAGTTTTTCCGGAAGATGCTGGTACTTTTACATGTGTTGCTAAAAATTCATCTGGCTTTGCAACAAGCTCAGCAGAGCTAGTTGTAGAAGGTAGACTTATAATAACTAACAATAACTGATAATTTCATTTAAAATACTACATTTTATTTTTTTTAAGGTCCATTGTCAGATCATGGAAGTGACATGACTCCAACTTCACGTCGCAGTTTGTCCAGGTAATCAATTTCATTTATTTTTATTTAGATGTAAAACCAATTCTGTATGATTTTTAGGGAATCATCATTAGTAGATCTATTAGATGGCATTCCACCAACATTTAGTCAAAGGCCAAAAGTCAAGCATTGCAAAGAAGGAGATAATGTTGAAATAGAATGTCGATTAGTTGCTGTGCCTGAACCAGATGTATGTATTTAAAAAAACTTTAGTAGTACTGTGTATGATTTGTATATACTTTGTTTTGTTATTAGGTAAAATGGTTCTTTAAGGGCTCAGAATTAATTGAAAATGAGAAGATCAAAATAGACTTTATTATGGATGTGCACATGTACTGCAATATTGTAAAAATTAAAGAGGTAACTATTGAAGAAGCAGGAATATATGAAGTAGTTGCTAAAAATAGAGAAGGTGAAGCTACAAATCATGTGCAATTGGAAGTTGAACCATTATTAAAAGCTCCAAAGATTGAGCCATTAAAAGATATTAAGTGCAAGCCAAAAGATACAGTAAAATTTAAAACCATTGTAACAGGAAAGCCAACACCAAGTGTATCATGGTTACACAATGGAAAACCATTAAAACCTTCAAAGACAATTGTTATAAATTCATTACCTAATAATGAATGTACTTTGACAATTGATGATATCCAACCACAAAATTCAGGGCAATATGAAATAACTGCTGAAAACTCAGAAGGTGTGTCAACTACAATGGCTAGTATTATTATGGATGGTAATATTTTAATCACCCAAAAAGTTTTGACTTATTTAATAAAACTTTTTTATATAACAGAACCTATAATTCAAGAACCGCCTAAATTTGTTGAAAAATTTGAAAGCATTGTAAGTAATATCTTAAAATAATAATTTTAATTAACTACAAAGTATTATTATTTAGAATGTTCCTGAAACTGGTACAATTATTTTAACAGCAACAGTAACTGGCAAACCTTTACCAGAAATATCTTGGTTTAGGTAATTTGGATAGCTGAATATTTATGAAACCGGTATATTTAATGTTTTCTATAATGTTTAGAAATGGTACTCAACTTAAGCCAACTAAGTCAATTAAACAAATCTACAAAAAAGGAGTATGTCAATTAGAAGTTATAGAAGCCAAGCCTGATAAAGATTCTGGAGAATATAAATGTATTGCAAGCAATTCAGCAGGAAAGGAAACTCATGTTGCTACAGTTCTAGTAGGATCTAGACCTGGAGAAAAAATGTAAATTGTAGCAGTATTTAAAAATTATTTTTTTCTCTTAATTAAAATTTTATTTTATTAATTTGATAGTGTATTTACAAGAGCACTTCGAAATGAAGATGCAATTGAAGGTAGCCAAGTAACATTTATATGTGAAACCTCCAAGGAATGTGAAGTGCAGTGGCTTTGTGATGGAAAAAAAGTAAATTCCAACAATAAATTAAAACTTAAAATTGAAGGCAAACAGCATTACCTGGTCATTGAGAATGTGACCATGACTGATGCTGGGGAGTATAAATGCACTATTGATCCAGAAATCACAACAGCTAAATTGGCTGTTACTGGTATACAGTGAATTTTATTTTGTATTGGCAAATCATAATATGTTTTTTGCAGAAGCTGCTGGAGAATTCCTAGAAAAACCTCATGACCTAGAGGTTAAAGAAAAAGAAATTGCAATGTTAGTTGTTAAAATATCAAAATCAAGCTCAAGTGTAAGTTGGCATAAAGATGGAGAAATTATTAAACCTGATTTGAGACATGAGTTTATTGAAGAAGATAATTATCGAAAATTATTAATTAAAAATTGTTTAATTGATGATGAGGGAGAATATACATGTGTACTTGGTGATCAAGAATGTTCAGCTGAATTGGCTGTTATTGGTAATACTTTTACCTAGAAATGCTAATTGTGGAGTAAAACAAAATTTTATTTCTGCATTATTAGAACTGCCTCCAGAATTTATTACTAGAATGATTGACATTGATGTGACTGAGGGAGAATCAGCTTCTTTCCAAATTGAATTAACTAAGGGTGATGCAAAAGTAAAGTGGTTCAAAGATGGAAAAGAAATCCAATTTAGTGAGCAAGTTCAACTTGCAATACTGGGAAAACATCAACGATTATTGATTCCTCATACTAAAAAGGATGACGCAGGGTTATATTCTTGTGAGATTTCTAATCAAAAATGCATTGCAAAACTAAAAGTTGATGGTAAATTATAATGACAACATTAATGTGATCATGTGAGTAAAACTCATTCTCCATTTTATTTTTTAGTTCCTGTGGTGAGCTTTATTGTTAAGTTACCTGAAAAAGTTACAGTTACTGAAAATGAAAA
The DNA here is from genome assembly GCA_034698085.1 of Polydesmus angustus. Taxonomy (NCBI): domain Eukaryota; kingdom Metazoa; phylum Arthropoda; class Diplopoda; order Polydesmida; family Polydesmidae; genus Polydesmus; species Polydesmus angustus. Next base: position 9,396 of record JAQGAY010001395.1, on the reverse strand, counting down.
TACTGAGTTGTTAGTAAAACTCTCTCAATCAGATGCAACTGTTAAATGGCTTAAAAGTGGCAAAGAAATTAAGTCAAGTAGCAAATATGATATTTTTGTTGAAGCTACAATTAGAAAGTTAATACTTAAAAATGTAACAAAGAAAGATGAAGCAGAATATGCTTGTATTGTTGGTATTGCAAAAACTGTTACCACATTAGTTGTTGAGGGTAAGTTTATTTTAATGGAAAGTGTTGTTTCTCACTAAATAATGTCTATTTTAGAAGGAAAACAAATTCCTGAAATTGATACTATGATGTTGAAGAAAATATACCTTATTAAAAGAAACAATGTGTTTAATATAACTGTTCCATTTAAAGCCATTCCATTACCAAAAGTTGAATGGTCATTTAATGAAATTGTTTTACACTCTACTACTAAGACTGAAATTAATACAACAGATGTCTCAACTATCATAAATATTAAAAATGTTACTGATACTGATGCTGGATTATATACTGTTAATCTTGTTAATCTGCCTGGCACTGCAAATACATCTTTTACTTTAAAGATTATTGGTAATTTATAATTATTGCTTAAATTATTTGTTTACAAAATTACTATTTTTTATGGTTTCAGATAAGCCATCACCCCCTAATAAACTGGATATATCAAGCATTACAGATGAATCACTTGTACTGCATTGGAAAGTTCCAGAAACAGATGGGGGTTGCCCTATTTTAAATTATTTAATTGAGTATCATGAAAAGAATGAATTTAAATGGATACTTTTCAATGAAAACGTTACCATCATTGAAACATGTCAAAAAAGTAAACGTTTTTGAGCATTTTAAAACTTGTTTTTTACGTTGTTTTCTTACTTTTTGTATAGTTACCAATCTCTTAAAGAGTAAAGAATATACATTCCGAGTATCAGCTGTTAATGAAGCTGGTTCAAGTGAACCATCTGTACCTACTAAATTTGTTCTTCTTCAAGAACCAGGCAGTAAAGACATTTTTTAATATTATAATTTGCAATTGAACTTAACTATATTTTTTACTGTATATTAAAATTTGTATAGATAATGAGAAGCCAAAAGTTATTGAACCTTTGAAAGATGTTTCCATTGGTCTAAAAGAAACAGTGTCACTTGTTTGTAAATTTAGTGGTTTTCCTAGTCCTAAAATTAAGTGGTAAGTTATTTTAAAGCACTTATGAAGCAATTATCAGTTACCCTTCTTTATTTTTAATTTTTGCAAAAAGGTTTAAAAACAGAAAAGAATTAATGCTACTTAAATCATATTCTGCAACATTTAAAGATAGTGTTGCAACATTAGTAATCTCTACCACAACTGATAAATCAGCTGGAGAGTATACATGTATAGCTAATAATGTTGTTGGCTCTGCTGAAACCAGCTGCAATATTAAAATACAAGGTATAAATAAGTAATGAGTCACAACATATAAGTTTTAATCAATTTTTCTATTTTTAGTTAATCCAAGAGTTATATATGAAGAGAGTGTCAAATTTCAAAAATTAAAAATAGGTTCTCCATGGAAGATTGATATTAAATATTTGGGTTATCCTAAACCAACCATTAGTTGGGTCTTTAACAATAATCCACTTAAAGGTGATAAACATACACAAATTCAACATGATGATGAAACTATCACCATTCAAATATTTAACATTAATAAAAATGATGTGGGAGTTTATGAATTAATTTTGGAAAATGATGCTGGCCTTGAAACAGCACTTTTTACTTTGCAGTCAATGGGTTTGAAATGATATTGATAGTCACTTGACTGACTTTTATTGATTTATTCTATTTATTTGTATTAGATAAACCAGATAAACCAAAAGGGCCATTATTAATTGAAGAAATAGATAAAGAGTATGCTATTATTTCTTGGAATCCTCCTGATGACCAAGGAAATTCTCCAATTACCACATACTCTATTGAAAAATGTGACATGAAACGCAAAGTTTGGGTCAGAGTTACTGATGTAGATTACCAAACATTAAAACACAAAGTGGTAGGGCTATTAGAAGGATCACAATACTGTTTTAAAGTTTATGCTGAAAATATTTGTGGAATGAGTGCAGCATTAGAATCTAGTGAACCAGTTACAGCAAAATGTCCTTTTGGTATATAATGTTTTATTTTATGTTAATTTTAAGTACATTTTTTTATTAAAATATATTTTTAGAAGTTCCTTCTTCACCTACTGGGCCTTTCATTGTTACTGGAATGAATGACACATCATTTACTTTAAGATGGCATCCACCTGAAAATGATGGTGGAACACCATTGATTGAGTATCTTGTTGAGAAACGAGAAGTTGAAAAGAAAGCATGGCAATTAGTTGGATTAACTGATGGAAGAACATCTAGTATTGAAGTTACAAAAGTAAAACAAAATATATCTTATCATTTCCGGGTTTTTGCTAAAAATAAAATTGGAACAAGTTTACCTTACTCACCTGAAGAAACAATTACTCCTGGGAAAAAAATTAGTAGGAAAATTTAATTTAATTTTAAATATTATGGATAATGTCTTATAGTCTATTTTTAATTTTTAAAGCTCCACCTGCTCCTCCTAGTGGCCCATTAAAAGTAGCAGATGTTACCAGCAAAACTGTAACTATTGAATGGGGGCCACCATCTAGTACTGGAGGCGCTGAAATAATGGGCTACATTGTTGAAAAACGAGCCTCAATCAGTTCAACATGGGAAAAAGTAGTAACAACAGAGCCTGATATCAGATCATTTAGTATTCAAAACTTAAGAGAAAACCAAGAGTACTTTTTTCGAATTTATGCTGAAAATCCATTGGGAGTTAGTGAGCCCTTAGAATCATTTGATAGTATTCAATTAATGATCAATGCCAGTAAGACAAATTTACTATATTTTTTATTAAGTGGAAAATACTTTATATTATTATGTCAGAAGTGCCAACGGCTCCTACAGATCCTTTGGAAATTCAAGTTGCCAGCCCAAGCTCTGTTATTATTGAGTGGGGTCAGCCTGAATCAGATGGAGGGTCACCACTACTAGGATACTCAATTGCAATTCGAGATGTTAAAAAGACAATGTGGATGGAAGTTGGTCAAGTTAGTGCAGATATACAGCGACTACACATTAAAGATCTCCAAGTAAATATTAACTTATATTCTGAAATTGATTGATCTATACCAATTATTTTATATTTACCAGGAAAGTCATGAATATTTTATTCGCATATTTGCTAAAAATGAAGTTGGTTTAAGTGAACCTCTAGAAAATGATGAACCAATCATGGTTGTTAGACCAGCTGGTATGTTAAAAGTTTTTAAATAAATTGTATGGTTTAATTTTTATTGAACAATCAATGTACTGTGCATGTTTAAAATTTGCATTTTAATATAATAAATTATTATAGGAGATTAAAATTCTAATATGATGTGATAAAATAAATATTAAAAATTTGTAAATAAATAATTTATTTGTAAATAAATACCGGTAATTTATTTGTAAATAAATAATTTATTTGTAAATAAATAATTTATTTGTAAATAAATAATTTATTTGTAAATAAATAATTTTTTTGTAAATAAATAATTTATTTGTAAATAAATATTAATTTATTTGTAAGTTCACTTATTAGAATTTATAAATTTGTAAATTTTAGTAATATTTCAATGTTAACACCAATTAGTATCAATTTCAGCATATCCTGTATTTAACCACTTGTACAAGTTTTATTTTGAATGGTTCTCATTTTAAAATGAGTTACTAAATTGCATGCAATCATTTTATTGCATAGTTCTATTGCAAAATATACATTTTATTTTTAGATTATAAAGAACCAGGTGATGCAGGAGATGCTGAATATGATGCTACCACTCCATCAATGAGTTTCAGCACTACCTCATCATCTTGGATGAGAGAATATAACATGGATGCAGATATCAGCTCTTTCTCACAACATGCATTGTTAAGGCGATCAGAATATTTTTTCCGTATTTGGTATTACTCTGATCGTCTTTTCAAATAATTTTGAACTTGTTTTATATTATTTTTGATAATTAATCATAACTAAAGTTTTGTTTATCAAAAAATATTTGTTCAATTTAGATTTAATTAAAGTTTTTGGAAATTTAAATTTAATGGATTAACAAAAGCAAAGATTAAACAAAGTACTTCAGTGGTATTTAAATGAAGCTGATTATTAATCTTGATGTTAATCATAATTTTATTGTTAAATAATATTGCTTTAAATTTATTTAAAAATTTTAAAAACAAAGTTGTGATCCAGTAGCAGAAATTAATTGAAAAATAATGTTTTTCTTTAAATGATTTAAAATATTTTTTCACTATATATAAATTTTGCTTGCTATTAGTATATAGAAAGCTTTTATCTTTTTCATCTATGAATGCTACTTTGCTTAAAAAATTTAATTGTATAGGTATAATTTGATACGTGCAGTAGTGTAAAAGATTTTATATTTATTGTTTATGAAATGTGCAATATTATATTTAATATGCAATAAATGCAATTATGACATTAGTTACTTGTTACAATTACATTATTTGGGATATTTATAATTATTATTGCAGATATAATAGCTCCTCCTTCACAACCTTGTGGTCCATTGAAGATTCTCTATATTGATGATAATGCTGTTGGTTTATCATGGATCAAACCAGAGGATGATGGTGGTGGAGAAATTATTGCTTATATTGTTCAAGCTCGAGAAATTCGAGGAGAAGAAGTTTTTAGCAGCTACAGAAAATGTCATCCACAAGCTGTAATTCATCTAATTGATAACTTAAAAACTGGTGCAATTTATCAGTTTAGAGTTTATTCTGAAAATGAAGCTGGAATTAGTGATGCTTTAGTTTGCAAAAAACTAGTCAGAGTTAAAGCAAATATTAGTAAACAAATTTATTATATTAGCATGCTTATCTAACTTTTGCATAAAATTTTTAGAGATTTTTTAAAAATTGTAATAACATAATTATAAATATATTTTTAGTTTTAGCCATTTGAAATAACAAATTAATTGTGGACTTCAATTGAAACATGTTGATATTTACAAAGCAGTTGATTTGCCTAAATTTCTAAATCTTCTTTGGGTTATACAAATACACATTAGAAACACTGATGCCATAACTACAGCAATAAGTTTAAGTAAAACAAAATTCCTAGCTTTATTAAGTGAATTTCTCCAAGTGTAGAATATTTAGAAATCAAAGTCAGCAATCATTCTGGTAATTATTTATTTAGGTATTTTTGTGTAAAAATGTCAGTATCACTTATCAAAGTTTGCTTAGCTTGTCTAAAGACTTTGTTAAATTAGTGTGAAATAGATAGTAAATAGTAAGAATGTAATTTTTTATTCAACACCTACTGTACTTTTTTTATAATTAAATTTAATCTAAGATATACAAACATTTTAACCATAAATTCTACATTTTTTAAAACTCACAAATCCTGGTTTTATTTCATTACAATTGTAATGAATAAATTTATAAACAAGCATTTTAAGAAAAACAATATCACAAAGGCCATTTTAAAAGAAAACAGTTAAATTTATTTAGTTAATAAATAGGCAAATCGTATATAAAAAAAATAGCTAGCAATACTCTGCAGAAATTAAAGAATTCTTGTTTCAAGATAGCAGTTGAAGCTTTTGAAAATTAAGCCTAAAAACCAGTTTTCAAAATATGGGCTTGAAAACTGCTTTTCTCCCACACCTGCTTGGTAAACCTTGCCACAAAGATTACTAATTCCAAAGCTGTTGAAGAGCTAAAAGTTCCATTTTTTATAGTTTATAGATTTCATTTTGGAATTAAGTTTTAATAATAAGAATTAATTCTTGATTTAAATGGCAACATATTGTTATCAATTAAAATAGTAAATTAATATTAAATTAACACAAATAGAATACTTTATTTTTTATTTTAAATAATCAGTCTCTTCAAGTATTAGTTGTAAAACATTTTAACTATAGTAGTTTAGTTAATAATTTAAAAAACTGAATACTTTGCAAACATTCTACAGTATGTATAAGCTTATAGATTAATAATTTACCATTTTGCAGAGAAACCTACTGCTTGTGGGAAACCATACTTAATTGATCAATGCACTGAAGGAATTACAATTGCTTGGGATCCTCCTGTTAGTGATGGAGGGTCACCAATAATTAATTATATCATTGAGAAAAATGATGGTGTATCAGATTACTGGCTCCAAGTCAATGTTATGAGTGTTATTGACACCCAGTTTAGAATATGCAATTTGATTCCTGGACTAAAATATCTGTTTCAAGTAAAAGCTGAAAATATGGTTGGAGTTGGAATGAAAAGTTTAAGTTCTGATTATATAAAGATAAAATATGATGCAGGTAAATATTTTACAACATGCAATTACTGTACTTCAAATTATTAATAAAAATAATTTTGCAGTTTTTGAAGCTCCATTGTTTATTAAATTATTGCAAGACACAGTGATTTTGGAAGGAAAGGAATTGTTGTTTGAAGTGAGTTTTACTGGAATCCCAAAACCAAATATAATGTGGTAAGTGAATTTATACCATTTTATAACTTTAGACTGTCTCTTCTAGATATCTACTCATCATTGTTAGTTATTTACTTTGAACAGCATGATATGAAATTAAGTTATTAATGTTAATGAAAGGAGCATAATCAAAAAATCTCAAATTGCCAAAAAAATTACTTTTTTTATCTTATTTTGTTTGCATAGGTACCATAACTGCTGTAATCTGGCAAATGGAGGCAAATTTAATATAATCACAATTTTAGGAAGAAGTGAATTAAGGATATTTTCTGTGGACCAAAGCTTAGAAGGAAAGATAGAATGTTATGCTGAAAATCGTACAGGAAGAGCAATAACATCCGCTCAAATATTAATAGATGGTAATTTTAATTTAATATTGAGGGGCTGCTGCTAAGAAGTTCCTGGCTTTATTCCCATTCAATTGAGTTAGAAACAAAACATCAACTGAATATGATAACTTAATATCTTGTTATGTAAGTGTGAAAATTGTTTTTTTCCTTATTCTTACATGTTTTTAGTGAGAATGTGACATTTAGAAGGCACAAACAAGCTTGACATTGTTGGAGTTACAGACTTCCAAAGGATATTAATATTGAGATGTCACTAACTTTGGAGGATAAATATCGTCCCAAAGCACTGTAAAAACCTCAACATCTCAATATCCTTTGGAGACTTTCCTGTGCAAAACAAAAACTTCATGCCAGTCTAAACTCCAAAAAATGTGAAGCTTGTCCATGCCTCTTCCATGTTACATTCTCACTAAAAAAAAACAAGTCGGGAGCGTAGCACACTCCTGTAATCCAGCAAAAGGCGGCTGAGGGGAAGGGTGTTTCCATGGGTTCAAGCCTGGTTGACTACTTTCTCTTCTGGGGTGACATTCTGGTCTTTCATGTCTCTCTGTCTTCCCCACTGTCCCTATAACACCTCAGTTAGGTCGGTCAGGATAGGACAGCAAAAACCAAATTAATTAAAAATTAAAGTAAGAATGGGAAAAACTGATTTTCACACACTTACATAAACAAAATATTAGGCTTTTATATTCAGTTAATGTTTTGTTTCTAACTCAATTGGAGGGGAGTAAGGCTAGGAACTTCTAATCTGCCTTTCATATAGCCATTTGTTAAAATGTATTTGGCTATACACATAATTGAAACAACTATAACAGTAAGCCTAAACAAGCAATCAAGATAAAGCAACTAACTATTCATTCAGTGTTTACATATGCAAACTTTTCTCAGTTGACCACAAATGCTTATCAAATTACACCTTCTCAAAAGGGGTTGAGCTAATGAAAAACATTCTAAAATTCATTTAATTTTTAAAAGATTAAAATTTATAATCTGTTAGTAAAACAGTTTTATATTTATTAATTAAAGCAGTTCACACATTTGAGTTTATGTAACAAAGTGCTAGGAAACCTTGCATTTTCAATTTTGCAAAGTGACATGTAAATTTTTTTTATTATTATAAATTTTGACTGGAAACCACCACTTTGAATCCATATTAGAAATATTCTTATTACCTGACTACACCACAATCATTCCCTCTGACATTACAGCCAGGCATTATAATATTTTATTATAATATGATAATATATTTGGCTTTAGAATATTTGCCTATCAGGTGCACATTAATAAAAACCATGAAAGCCATTATATTAATAACATTACATGTAGTAAGAATAGCCATGTAAAAAAATTTTTTAGAATAAAGTAATTCTAGAATATTATTGTTAAAATTTATTTAAAGATTTATTCTTTTATGTAGCTCCTCCAAAAATCAAAATTCCCTCTTACTATGAAGAGGGGCTACTTTTTAATCATGATGATGATATAATACTCAACTTTAAGTTGCATGGAAAGCCATTTCCACATCTTACATGCATTATGGATGACAGAACTATTAACTTTTCTTCATCAAGGGCAACCTTAAACATTACAGATAATAGAGTAACAGTAATAATTACCAAAGCCTGCAAAAAAGATTCTGGGTCCTATTCATTTAATGCAATTAACTGTCATGGTCAACATATGATATCAATTTTTGTAAATGTGTTAGGTAAATCCTACATTTTCATGTTTTAGCTCTTGAAATTTTAAAATATTCTGCCATTTAGATGTACCAGATCCCCCAACAGATTTGTCAATAACGCACTCTGAAAATGGCCTAATGTTGCTAAATTGGAAATGCCCAATAAATGATGGAGGAAGTGCTGTTTCTGGATACCGAATATATCAAAAAAAAGTAAATACTGTATGTTTAATTATTTTGGCTTTTTTTAAATATACTGTATATGATATACTGATTAATATTTATCATTTTATTAACAGAATTTACTGTATAAGGAAGATGATACTTGGTATTGTAGTCACAAAACAAGATTAAATTGGATAGAATTGAATAATATGAAACAGGGGGACCTGTATTCCTTTAGAGTTATTGCACAAAATATAGTGGGATTGAGTCAAGAAAGTATTATTTTTGAAGGAAAAATTATGGTATGTAGTGAATAAAGAAATTTCCAAAAATATTCTATAACTTTAATAGTTGCAACTGTGTTGCTTTTTCTAAAGATTTAATTTTATATACGTAATTTTGTAAAGCATCATGTTTTATATTACATGTTTTTAAAAATTTCTAAAATTTGTTTTTTAAATTACAATTACACCTGTTCAGATAATCAATTTGTTCGGATTACCGAATTCTATACCATATTATTAGAGGTTTGGTTTTATTAATGTAAACATTGATTTTATCTTGTCACTAGAATTTTTTAAAATCTTTCATCTGCATAGTGGATGTTACTGTATTCAATTTTAACTACTTTTTTTAAATTTTGAATGATTTTTTTTT
>JAQGAY010001394.1:0-14598 GCA_034698085.1 Polydesmus angustus | reverse complement strand
TAGATTTATTTTTGATTAAATTAATTTTTGATTAAATTAATTTTTAATTAAATCAATTTTTGATTAAATTAATTTTTGATTAAATTAATTGTCGCGAATTTGTGAAAAAACTTAATTAAAGCATTCTAATGTTGACTTATGCGCTTTATCTTATACCGGTATAATCTGGTTTTGGCAACTAACAAATTAATAATAATAATACACTTGAATGAGATTCTATAAAAGATATGTGCATTAAAGCATGGGAATAAAAATTGCAACTTTTTAAATTAATGTATTACTCAACTAAATATGTAATATGATTAAGAAACAGCAATATTTAAGTGTGGGTTGAAGAGGTTTAAAATTTAAGAAATTTTGATAACATTTTTTTTTTTGTTTTGGATTTGCTCTGATTTATTTATCAGTTCTTAACATTACATCTACTGTACTCATATATTTATTGAGCAGTGGTGTTAGATAAGGCGCCTCCGAATATTTTGGAGATTGCTTCCTTACGGGCTTCCTTCAACGCACGTTTGGCCCATTCCATTACGTCATCAGCAAACGACTCCTCCTCTTTCTCACCATACACCACGGCCTAATAAATAATAATAAAAAAAATTAATATACATGACATTATAAATATAAATTTTTTTTTAATATAATTATATTGTAAATAAATTTGAGATTTAACTTTAATTATATTTTTCCCAGTTGAAAACAAAATTTTTTAGGATTTTTATATTAATCTACAAATTTAAATAAAATTAAGCTTATAATATTTAAGATAACGTTTAACTAGATAAAATAAGTTTTATTTTGTATCTTCAATTAGTTTTAAACTTGGGGGGATTTTTTAATAAATAATTAATAAAATAAAAAATAAGTACATGTAAAATAATTTTAATTATGTTTATAAATACCGTATTTTTTAAAATTTAATGAATGTTCCGTAAAATTTCAATCAAATTAAAAAATGGAGTAATTAAATGAAGTCAAAAAACTATAATTATTTGCACAAACAATGTATTTAAAATTAAACTAGCTTTTTGAATGTTATTTAGAATTAAACTTAGTTATATTAAAATTATGAAGTTATTTTATCTTATTAAACGTTATCTAAAACTATAAAAGCTTAATTTTATTTAAGTTTGTAGGTTAATATAATTTGAGTCAAAATTTAGTTACAATAATAATATTAAAAAATTAAAATTAATTAATAATAATAATTAAAATATTTACTTGAATGAAGAAGGCAGCAAAAAGCAAAAAAACGAAGAATTTCATTTTTGATTTTCAATTAGCAAAAAACAAAATAAAATAGTTAATTAACTTTTTTTTTTTTAGTTAAGTTAATATTGAAGAAGAAAGTGTTGTGATTTTGAATAGGAATATTGGGCCCTATTTATACTCCAAAAATTTCGTGATTTTGTGGTCCATCGTACTTTTGCAACGCAACACAAGTGTTCAGAAATATTACGAGCAGCAATAACGTTTTTACGATTATGTTATTTTTTACGAAAATTTTTTATCAATAAAAAAAAAAACACAATTAAATATTTGGTATTAAAAAAAAAAATAATTTAATTTCTTCGTTTAAAATATGATTTGAGTTTACAAATTCAATTAAGTTTATATTTATTGTTGTAAAATGTGGAAATCTAAATCTCTCTTCTTTAAAAACAATAATTTTGTTATTATTTTCTGCACATTTTGTTTTGAAAAAATGTCATAGAATAATTAAAATTTTACGCTCTGCATGTGTTGGAAAAATAAACGTTAATTGTTATAATAACTATTAATGAGACTCATTAACGAAACTTTTTTCACGTGTTTTTTTACGATTCTAATAAAGGCCTGCATCAACGTTCGTTTTTCATTTAATTCAAACTTTTCAGAAACTAAAAAAAAAATAATTTTTTTTTTAAATTAACAACGAAATTATTAGAAAGACAATAAAAAAACGCAAAAATGTGTAATTAAAATTTTAACGATCCAAAAAGACAAAAAAAAAAAAAAAAAAAAAATTTGCAATTTTCGATTTCGAAAAATCTAATTTTAACTTTTTTAATTATTTTGGTTTTACATTTGTTTCCAGAATGTTTCATTATTTTCATCTTCTTTTTATTATGTCGATTATCCTATGAAGATCAGCGAAATCCTTCTTATCCAATATTTTCACTTACTGAATTATTTCTGATAATTAAATGAAAATCAGTTTTTACCACTAAATCACAATCTCAAATAAAAAAATTTTAGTTTAATTAAATAGATTATAACGTGATCAAATTACATAACGAAATTTAAAATTAAACTATAGCTTAGTTTTCATACTTTTGTCTCATTTTTTGAGTAAACAAATAAATCTCGAAAAGTAGATTTCCAAACGATATTTAACGAATAACTAATTACTTTTACTAAATGTTCTTTTTTAAAGTTTAGATGAAATTTTTTTTTTTAAAAAAAAAAAAAATTTTTTTATTCAAAATAATTTTTATTATCTTCAACACATTTTGCTTGCAACAAACTCTCATCCACAATGTCATAGCAAAATTTTAGATGCTGCAAGTGTTGGAATAATAAATGTTAACGAGCCTTAACTATTAATGAGACTCATTAACGAAGGCAGCAAAAAGGAAAAAACAACGAATTTCATTTTCCATTTTCAATTAAAAAAAAAAAAATAGTTAACTAACTTTTTTTTTTAGTTTTTTTTTTAGTATTGAAGAGGAGAGAGTATGTTTTGAATAGGAATATTGGGTCCTATTTATACTCCAAAAAGTTCGTGTTTTTCTACTACATCGTTACTTGTTAAAAATTTTTTACGATCATAAAAATTTTTTACGATTATAAAAATTTTTTACGAAATTTTTTTATTGATTAATACTGTATAAAAAAAAGAACAGTTAAAAATTTGGTAATAAAATGAAAAATAAACATTTAAATTTATTGGTTAAATTTTGTTTTGAGTTTACAAATTCAATTAATTTTATAATTTTTATTATTATTATTGTAAAATTTAAAAATCAATAATCTCCCTTTTTTAAAGACAATTATTATTGCTGATATTCTTAGTACATTTTTAATCGGAATTAATTAAATTTTTAAGCGTTTCAAGTGTTTTAAATAAAAACAAAACAATAACAAAACGCAAAAAATGTGTAATTAAACTAAATCTTTTTTATCTAATTGTAATGTATTTTAATCTGCCTCAATCCATTTTTATTTGACCGTTTTTGTGATAAGTTAAATGAAAATCAGCTTTCGCAACTAAATTACAATCATAATTAAATTTTTTTAATTTGATTACATTGATCGTAACAATTAAATTTAAAATTATAATTTAGTTTAGTTTTCATACATTTTTCTCATTATTTATGTAGTTAGATAATCCTCAAAAAGTGGATTTCTAAACGAAATTTAAAGAGTGCCTAATTATTATTTTAATAAATTTTATTTTTAAAAGTTTGGATAAAGTTTTTTTTTTTTAATAAAAAAAAAAAAAAAAAAAAACATTATTCATTTGAAGTAATTTTTATTATTTTCAACACATTTTGTTTGCAATGAAATTTTATTTAAATGTTATAGCCTAACTAAAATTTTACGCGCTGCAAGTGTTGGAATAATAAACGTAGTTGGGCCATAACTATTAACGAGCCATTTCTATAGAAATTTATTTCAAACTATTTTTTTTTTAGATATTTCATATTAATATTAAATTTAAATAAAATTCAACTGGGAAATTTCAAATGGGCTGGGACTGGAAAATTATAAAAAAGTAAATTTTTTTTATAATTTTAAAGTAACAAATTTGGTCAAATGAGAGATAGTGTAGCAGGAAAGATAGAGAATGAATTTTGATTAGAAAAAATTTTTTTAACTTAATTTTATGAACAAAGCTTTTTTTTTAAAAAAAAAAAATATTTAAACACATTAGGAAGCAGAAAGTAAAATGACTAAAATATTTCCAAAAATTGCTTATAATATTATGGTTTTATTAACAGCAAATCAGCTATTTTTTATGAAAATTAATTATTTTCTAGAAAAATACGGTAACAATAATTTGGGAAAATTAAATTATTGCTTTCTTTACCGGTACTTGTTTTTAGGGAAAATGACAAAAAATTGGCGTCACTTAATTAATAAAATTGATTTTTATTCTTTAATAACTCATTTTTTTATTAAAAAAAAATTACCACGATAATTTTTTTTTTTTTTTTGCACACACAAAAAATTATTTATCAAATATAAATTTCCAGAAAAAAAAACTTTTAATGCATCTCTATTTGTACGTGTTAATAATTTAAGTAAATAATAAACCATTAATAAATTTTTAAAATAAAAAAAAAGAATGCATTTAATCAATATCAAATTATTGATCATCTTAAAAAAGCTTTTAACTACTTAAAAAACCAATTATAGAAATTTACCTTTTAAATATAAATTTTTTTCAATACTTATTATTAATTTTAGTTACATTATTATTTTTTATTTTCATTTCTACATTTTATTAGCCACATACAATTTCAACTCTAATTTTCCTATTTAAAAGTTGCATATAAAATGTATGACAAAAGCTGCATCTACGAAATCTACGAATGGATGGGAGTGGTAGGCAAGTATACAGGGTGTTTCCCACTTCCGGGTTTATACGAGAAAAGAGAGTGGTCGAAGTGGACCAAGTGGTTCATCAACTACGTCATACCCTCACTCAACTTTCTTTTTCTCTTCGCCGGTTTCATCTTAAGATTTGCCAAATATTCTTTTAACCGCAGCGGAGATTTGACGGACATTCTGCTGGTCATCGGCGACACTTTCTCCTTCCTCCACTTCTTCCTGTGCATCGCTTTCAACCACTTAAGTTTAAGTCCGAAGCTCCAAAGTCACTTGAAGCTGCACTTGAAAGTGGATGAATTATTACGGCCTGAAAAGCTTAATCTAAAACGATTCGCCAGCGTAATTTTCATTTTATTCAACGCTTTTTACGCCGTTAAAAACGCGTTGATGTGCGAGGCGTTTGGCATGGAATCCCGCGTGCTTCTGTTCTACTCCGGTCTAACTAGACTGCTCGTAGAAAGTTCCATCCTCATATCTTTTTGTTTCGTCTCAGCGATAGCCGTGGCCACTAACCCTCAATTGATGTACATTGTTTTTCAGCGCATTTTGAAGTCCGCTTTCGATCAACTTCTCCAGAAAATCAACACTAAAAATGAAAAGTTGAATAATGAAATGCGAGTTAAAATGATGAGAAAATACATGAGATTGTACCGCGAATTATGCGAGTTGTCCACTGGACTGGACCGAATGGTGTCGCCCCTCCTGCTTATAACATTTATGTTTCATTACATCAGAGAAATTCACGGCCTCTCCCTTATGATGTCCACTTATAACGTGTATATTTTGGCCAGGGTTGCCTCTGTTATCGCGGGAAGCGTTGTTTTAATCTGCGTTTCTAACTAAAAAATCAGTTTGAGGCTACGATTTAATTTGTTTGTTTACATTTTTTTTAAAAACAATTTTTATTTTTAGCGTGATGAAATTCTTCCCGCTATTTACTCAACTTTTATTTCTGATGAAAAAGCTGTTAAAGCCGAAGTATTAATTTATTTTTAATTAAAATGTTCAAAAATAAATTTTTTTTTTTAATGTTTATTTTTAGTTAGAAAATTTTGCTCTTCATTCGATGTACTTTAACAAATCGTGTTCAGCTTCAGGTTTCATTAAACTTGATAGGGAACTAATTGTAGCCGTAAGTTTGGTTAAAGTTAATAATTAAATTAAATTTGAGAAACAATTAATACCAGTATGTAGGCCTATTAATTTTTTCATTTTTTTAGATTTTGCATCTCTTATTTCGCAAGTTGTTGTGTTTTACAAAATCCACAAACAAAACATATTAACTTGAAAGTAATACTCGAAAACATAAGAAAAAAAAATTATTACCAACACAAATTATTAATTTATTTTTATAAAAGTAAATTGTATTTTGTATTAAAATTTAAAGTTTAAAATTTTAAGGTGACACTATTAATTTACCCAATGAAATGAAATTTCAGTTTTGCTGCAGTAACCACAATGCACAATTCAATTCCGATATAAAAATAATTTTAAGATGAGCAATTGAAACAAGTAAAAATTTTATATTCATTTTAAAATGCACAAAAAATTGCAAAAAATAATTAGTAAATTTTTTATCGATGCGATTTAACTGGTTATTCCTTTATTGTTAAAGGTACTAAATTGATGTTGATAATTATCCGTTATTATGTTATAACTGCACATTAAATTTGTTAAAATACGTTTTCAATTTCTTTATAAAAAAAAAATTAAAACGCTTAAATATATTTCGATTATTGGTTTTTTAAGTGGAGTATTATACAAAATACGTAAGCAAATATAATTTTAAAAATTAAAAAGCGTGTTTATTTATCTTTTTTATTTATTAAAGTAAGTATACCAGTATGCTAGGAGTATTTTTATTATTAAATATCTTATTCGTCTTATCCCCATTTAAAAGCCAGAAATAAAAATTGAAATAATAATTTACCCGTACAATTTAAAAAAAAAAAAAAAAACTACGGTATATTTTAAAATGAAAAGAATAATTATATTTCGAAATTTGCATAAAATGAGCGAAAGGATTTTCCAAGTGGATGGGGGTGATGGGCATGTACATAAAGGGTGGACGAAATAAACTCGGACTATTCATTTGCCCATCTCAATTATTTCCAACCTCCCCTTTTCTGCATGTTTAATTATTATTATGAACTGATTTCAGCTACAAAGCGGAAGGGAGCAGATATAATTCTTCCATACTTAGCGTGGAGCGGATCAACCTCGCTCTCCAACCGATGACCATCACTAGCGCCACCGCAACGCGTCAGAGCTGGCTTGGATTTTAATGTTGGTGGACGTATTTGTCTCGCCAACATTTTCTTGTAAATTTTATTCGACATCAAATTGAATAAAATTTACGAAATATTGCTCTTTTCTTGTTTACTAAACATCCTTCCACACATCATCTGTATTGAAAATGACGGATGCGTGATATTTCTTAAGATTTTCGCAGATTCTGAGATAGCGCATGGTGTCATTGTTCTAACATGTGCATTTTCATTCTAGGCCTAAATCATATTCAATCATTAGTTATTTCCTACACGTGCTCACGTGTTTTCAGGGTAGCTTTTAGCATTCGTTTTAATTCATTTTTTTAAAAAAAAAATTTTTTAGACAAATTTTCAATTATTGTTTTCTGGTAAATTTTATTTGACATCAAATTGAATAAAATTTACAAAATATTACTATTTTTTTGTTTACTATCTATCCTTCCATACATCATCTGCGTTTGTAATGACGGATGCGTGATATTACTTAAGATTTTTACAGATTTTGAGATAGCACGTGGTGTCATTGTTGTAACATTATGACGAGCATTTTCATTCTAGGCTTAAATCAAATTCATTCATTAGTTATTTCCTACACGTGCTCACATGTTTTCTCTCTCAGGGTAATTTTTAAAATTATTTATTTTAATTAATTTTTTTTTTAAAAAAAAGTTTTTGTTAGAAATTCAATTGTTAACTATTTGATTTTAGATTTAGTTTAAAAAAATTTTTTAATACACAAAAATTATTTTTAAGGTACTGTATTAATTTTTTAAAATATTCTAAAGATTTTTAATTTTAATTTTGCTTAGTTTGATTGAACATGTCACATGTTCAAACAATCAAACCATGTGCTTCTCAAAATCTGTACCTAAAATCATGGAAAATAATTTGATTTAAGCCTAAGAGCATGTGACATGTGCTTAAGCTTAAATCAAATAATTTTTCCCATTATTTTATTTTAAAAACGGTTAATATAATATTTTCTATAAAATTTTAGCTTATTTTTGGATTACTTTTGTTTTTTTATGTAAATTTCTTTTTTTGTTTACTAAATTTATTTTTTGTCCTTTTTCAACACCTCTTTCGTTTTTGTGTGGCATTCGGGGAGATGCCATTGGAATTGAATGGGTTCTACTGCACAGTGGAACTCCAATATTCATCAAAACCAATATTCGTCTTGTTTTTTTCTTTTTGAAATTTACATCCAATATTCAATTCCTAACATTCAATATTCGTCCTGTTTTTTTCGTTTGGAATTTTGATTCAATATTCGTCCTAAGATTCGATATATCGTCCTGTTTTCTCGTTGAAATTTCCAGAAACTTTTTTTTTAAAAAAAGTAAACAAATACTAACAACATTGGGGATAACTTCTTTAAGAACTTATAGTGCTGGTGAATTAAAAAAAATAATCGTTCGGACATTATGACGAGTAAATCTCTGTCATAATAGGTTAAACCATGTTGAGGTGGTTCGTATGTGCGGTAATTAAAATTGCGTTTTAATTTGATTTTTGAGATTTGATTTATATCGAAGAATATTTACATTTCTTACGAGCAAAATTTAGGGCTGGGAACGGATTAAACACCCTTTTTCACGCATTCCTATGAGGGAAATTTATCTAATAATTCGTCAATTCTAATATTCGTTCTTTCTTCTAGAACGGATTAATGAGGAAGTTTGTGGAGTTATAATTTGACTTCAGCTTGTGTGGCTGGAGTGTGGAAGTAGACGGACATAAATGGCTCGTTGACTGGTCCGCAATTGCTCTGTGTTCGTCATTCCACGTGGCATGTAGGTCTGTCGGTAATCGGCTAACCTGCAATGACCCGGGAATCTTGCGCTTCGACTCGGCTGGTGTGGGCTTGTCGGTAATCGGCTCGCCCGCTTCGGCTGGGTTTGGAGTACAAGGCGACGGACTTAAGTAGGCATGTGGACTGGTCGGCAAAAGCTCTGTGTTCTGTTGCGTGCATTCCACGTGGCATGTAGGTCTGTCGGAGATCGGCTAACCTGCAATGACCCAGGAGTCTCGGGCTTCGACTCGGCTGGTGTGGGCTTGTCGGTAATCGGCTCGCCCGCTTCGGCCGGGGAGGAGCACGAGGTGATGGACTTGAGTGGCTGGTGGATTCGTCCGCATGTGCCCTGTGTTCATCTGCATGCGTGCCATGTGGCTGTAGGCCTAGCAATAGGTCTGCAAAAGCTCGGGAGTCGTAAATCTTGTACTTTGGTTCGTGGGCCTTGCCAGGGATTGGCTCGGCCTAAACTCCACAATCTTCCTCATTAATCCGTTCCAGAAAAAAATTGACGAATATTGGAACTGGCTAATATTGGATCAATTTTCCTCATAGGAATGCGTGAAAAAGGGGATTAATCCGTTCCCAGCCTTAATTTTGCACGTTAGAATGTAAATATTCTTCGATATAAATCAATCTCGAAAATCTAATTAAAATGCAATTTTAATTACTGCACATATTATAACCCCTCAATATGGTTTAACCTATTATGACAGATATTTATTAGTCATAATTTCCGAACGATTTTATTTTTTATTTTACCAGCATTTGGTTCTTCAAGAAGTTACTCCATTGTTGTTAGTTTTTGTTCACTTTTTTTAAAAAAAAAATTTTTCTGAGAATTTCAACGAAAAAACAGGACGAATATCGATTCTTAGAACGAATATTGGATCAAAATTTCCGACGAATAAACAGGACCAATATTGAATTTTAGGATGAATATTGGATCTAAATTTCAAAAGAAAAAACAAGACGAATATTGGAGTTCTACTGTAGTCTGTACAGTAGAACCCCTTTAATTCAAACAACACCAATTCGAACCCCTCCAAATCAAAGCCCTCCAATCCGAACAGTTCTAAAGAAAAAAAAATCCCGGAAAAAGCAAAAAAATGTGAATACCGGTAATCTTTTAAAATTTATCAAACTACAGTAGAACTCGGTTATAATAGACACTCGGATATAGCGGATTACATTTGCCGGTCCTGGAAAAATCTGAATAATAATATGTACAGTGAAACCCGCTTATAGTGCGATTCAAGAGACCGAAAAAAATTCGCACTATAAGCGGGATCGCACTATATCCGGGAAATGCTAAAAATGTAATTTTAAGTATTTCCTTAGTGAAATAAAACATTTACTAGAAAATATTTTTTTTATCCAATTTTTAATTGATTCTTTTAATGCATTCTTTAATTGATACCAAAAAACTGCCCACAAAGTTCACAATTTTTAAAATTCCTATATTTAAAATAATTTTCTTTAAGTGGAGCGCACTATAAGCGGGCTTATTTTACAGACTTTTAGTCTCTGGGGACTTAAATATTGTCGCACTATAAGCGGGTTTCACTGTATTTCAACCTCGGATATAATGGATTATGTTATAACGGAGACCTCTGATTTTATGGAATAAATGTTCAGCCTCTACAGCAATTTGTCCATTAGATTGAATAAAATTTAACTTAAAATTTGCTAAAAATTGCAAGGCGCGAAATTGTTTTTTTTAGCAAAAAAGATAAATTAAGCCCTTTTTTTTTTTTTTGATAAATTAATATTTTTAATAATATGAGCTCCATTTTGCGCCCCTAATACAGTACCGCCCTAAGCAACTGCATCACCGCATCATTATACGCCACGCAACTGTTCATTAATTATCAGCACATCACATAGATTGCTCGCGTTTTTAAAATTTTTTTAAAAAAGTTTTTAATGTATCATAAGCTTAGTGGTCAATGTGTCCAGCTGCATCAATGCCATTAATTTTACAGCATTGAGAGCGTTCAAACTTGCGTAATTTAAAACGTACAAAATAATTTCAAAATTTTCATCACATTAAATTTATATCAAATTTATATTAATTTTGAAACAATTTTTTTTTCTCATAAAAAGATTTTTTCAAAATTAATATTTTTTAACTTTTGTTAAACTTTTTTTACATTTTTTTTAACATTTTTTTAAACTTTTTTTAAATTTTTTTTAAACTTTTTTTAAGTTTTTTTTTTAAATTTTATTAATTAACAAATGAATTAATTTAAAACAGAAAAAACTTTCTTCTGAATTTTTCTGAAAAATGGCATCTATCATAGAGGATTAATGCAAATTTTCTCGAGCGCATTAACACGTGCCGACTCAGTTGTAGAGGTCACACTCTGAAAGTTTTTTTTATTTTTATTATTAAATGGAGGTGTTAATTGATGTTCGGCTGATTTATTTATGTTTCAAAGCTAGCGTAATCCTACAAACACTCTATATTAAGAAAAGCAATAATTACCTATAAAAAAACTTGACCCTGCAAACTATGTATTTCGAGAAAGTTTTCTCCGTTTTCGCTGAAAACTAAAAAAAAATTTATAACTTAATTAAAATGTTTAACTATTAATTTAATCGGGGCTTTTTTTCAGTGTATAAGCGCAAAAATTTAGAGATTCCAATATCTCTACTCTACACACTTATTACAGATTTGTTCACTGGTATTTACACAAAATAATTAACATTAATAATTTTCTTCTCTTATATTTTGTTTTTTTTGCCAAAATTATTCTTAATAATAATTATTATTATTAAATATTGATTTTCGTTCGAATTTAATGAAACATATACTTTATTTCAAGAAGCTTTTAACTTTTTCATTAAATTAAAAACAAAATTATTGTTTAGATCTTTTCAATATTTAAAATTATTTAAAAGAGTTTCAAATATCAATAAATATTGATTGTTTTTAAGTGAACTGTATTTTAATTATTTTTAAATTATTGTCAAATTATTTTTTTTTAAAAAAAAATTCTTTTAAAATTTCAATCCATAAAAATAATTTCTATTTAAACATCTATATCAACTACCATTTTATTCTGCTTATAAATGTGTTACCGCATTTTCACACTATTTTAAACAGCAATTTTATAAAATTCTAATTATAATTTTATATTACTTATTTGAACAATTAAAAAAGGTAACATTTTTAAAATCTGAAATACAAAATGTATAATAATAGCAGCATCTACGAGATGTACGGATGGATGGGAGTGGTGGGCAAGTATACAGGGTGCTTCCCACTTCCTGGTGTATACGAAAAGAGAGAGTGGTCAAAGTTCACCAAATTGTTCATCAATTACGTCATACCTCTACTCAATTTTATCTGTTGTTTTTTCGGCATTATTATGATGTTTGTCGATTATAAGGATAAACTTGTTCATGATTTGACGGATTTATTGGTCATTTTAATCGATTACTCTACCGCTTTGCACTACATACTAAGTTTATTATTGAACCACTTAAGTTTAAGACGACACCTGGTGAGTTACTTGAAACAATGGAAAAAGTTGGATGAATTATTGGAAACTAAAAAAGTGCAACTGAAGCACGCAATCGCTTCATTTTTTTGCCTTTTAATTTTGCTGCAAACTATTCAATTAATTCTTATAAGACGTAATAGCCATAAATCCAGAATTGACTCGGTATGTGCCGATTTTTCGCCGATTCAAAAAATAATCGGTTTTTTTTTTCAAGTATATTTCTCTCTCATCATTTCAATTTCCATGTCTACGCATCCTCAACTTATGTACGTCGTCTTTCAACTTATTTTAAAATGCTCCTTCGATGATCTTTTGATGAAAATCATGAGAAGTGACAGTAGAAAGTTGAGTCCTAAAATGCGAGTGAAGGAATTGAGAAAATACACGCGATTGTACCACGACTTATGCCGCTTGTCCTCTCGGTTGGACCGCATGATGTCGCCACTCATGCTCATTTGTTTCGTGCAGCATTACCTCGATCAAATTATTTCCTTCACCTTTTTAAACTGCAGTTTGTCCGTAGACAATAACGCCCGATTAACGTCTATTGTTTTAAGATGTGTCTCTTTGATTTTGGTCCCTAATTTTGCTTACCTCACCAAAAAATCTGTAAGTTGTTAGTTTTTCGCACTTTCAATTTTTATACAGATTTTTGTTTTAGAATACAAAAATTCGGAGTGCAATTTATTCAATTTTTAAGGCCGAGGATAAAGTGATCGAGGCGGAAGTAAATTTTATTTATTAAAATTTTATTAGAAAAAGTAATAATATTGGTTATTTTCCAGTTGCGAAATTTTTTTTTGCAATCGATGTATTTCAACAAATCTTTTTCCGCTTCCGGTTTTATTACACTGGACAGAGAATTAATTTTAGCTGTGAGTAAACGCAAAAAATGTTTGGTATTTTAATTAAAAATAAATTACCTGGTAATGAAATATTGTTTTTTTTTCTTCAGATTTTTCAATCAATTATTTCTCAAGTTGTTGTGTTCTACAAAATTCACCAAGAACATTTAAAATTAAATTAATTGTCGGCAATTTTAAAGGCTATTTTTACACAATTTAATGCAAAATGTTGCATACATTTTAATGCACTAATAATTTTTTTAAAAAATTTTTAATAACGCGCATTTCAATAAATTACAAAAAATTGGTTTTATTATTAATATTAGCAGTATGTTTACAGCATTAATATGCATCAATCAATAATTTATTTATTAACTAAGTGGCG
Source organism: Polydesmus angustus (assembly GCA_034698085.1). Taxonomy (NCBI): domain Eukaryota; kingdom Metazoa; phylum Arthropoda; class Diplopoda; order Polydesmida; family Polydesmidae; genus Polydesmus; species Polydesmus angustus. The sequence continues at coordinate 1,198 of JAQGAY010001394.1, read as the reverse complement.
CAAAGTGTCTCATTAAGTAATACAAAAAAAATATTATGTTGAAATAGAGCTTTAATTTGACTTTCTAATTGAGTACGATAATTAAAATAACATCTTCAATAAAATTTTCACTAAAATTAAAAGGAAAACAAAAATACCAACATTACGAAAATAATAAATGCGTAGTTAAAATTCTGCTAGAAATCAATATTTATTTCATTTATTAAAATACACTGTAATAATAAAAAAAGCTTTTAATTTTTAATTAAATAATATTACGAATAGCTTAAAAAGAAAAAGACGTGAAAGTTTATCGATCAACAATAATAATTACTATCGAATTTTTATAAAACATTGCTGTACAGTATATAAAATAAATAATCTATAATTATTAATTAACAAATTATTTTAAAGTTACTTTTAAAATTTCTGTAAAAAATTTTATTTTCCCAAAATAATTATAAATAAATAACCGTATTGCATTTTATTACTTACTATTTTATTCGTGCATGGGTTGGCGCATGTGCAAAGTGTAGTAGATCCTGGATTAGAAATACTTTAAATTTTTTATTATTTAACATTTTTAATAATTAGTTGTTATAAGATTAATAATATTATTAGCAGTTAAAAATTATTATTTTTGCAAGTAAAGTGATGCTGCGATTAAAAATTTTGACATAACGAATCACCTCAGCACAAAAAAAAGTTAGTTCGTTATATCGAATAAATCGGGTTTTTAAAGTTATACTTTATATGTGAGGTGTAAACGAAAAAAAAATGGCGTCAACCGGATGAAAATGACGTCAACAGTTGGTTTTCCGCATGAACAAAACCTTACGGGAATTCTTGCGGTAATTCTTGCGGAAGTTGGACTTTCATTCCCTACATTTCGCTGTGATTAAAACGTCTGTAAATAAAATCACTACTCTATCACCTTTCTCTTTCATTTTTTTCCTGCCGATTGCTTTCAACCTTCGTCAACACGGGTTACGCTCTCTCCTTCATTTCTTTTCTACCGCGTGCGGCTTTCAACATTCGTCAATACACGCGGTACGTTAACTACCGGCATGATCTATCCGGTAATAATTATTTAAATTATAAATTTTCTAATATCTAAAATATTAAATATACAAATATAGAATATCGAAAAAGTGGAATACACAAAATAAAAATATGGTACATTGAGTGTAGAAAATATTGACGCCTATCGTCTTTCTCC
>JAQGAY010001393.1:0-14600 GCA_034698085.1 Polydesmus angustus | reverse complement strand
AGACTTCTTCTTTTTTGTTTTAGCAGGACTTTTCACCCTTGGCTTGGAGACGACAAAAGATGCAATTTGTTTGTTGATTAATCTTCGATTCCTAGCTTTATTCGGAATTTTTAAACTATCTTCAACCTTGGATGAAGTGGTAAACGGTGTAAATGTACGCTTATTTTTTTTCGTCGTTTTCTGGACTAATTTTGGTTTTTTCACTTCCACTAATTTAGCAAAAACAAATTCTTCGTGAACGCTGTAAATTATACAACATTAAATTAAAATACACGTAATGATAAACAAAAAATTATTGAATAACAGTATAAAAATGCACTTACCTTTTTACTTTAACAAGAAATTCTTTTGGATAACTTTTAAAACTATCATTGCCAATAATATTTGGATGCTAAACAATAATTAAATTAAACCATAAGACTTCACAATTTAAGCCAAAAAATAATAATAATTACCGTTTTTGAAGTTACGTAGGCGATTGTTTTCAAACCTTTAAAGTTCGCCATTCCCATTACAAAATTTTCGTTAATTAAAAGACGTCGGCATGGTATTACTTTGTCCAAAAATAACTAATAAAAATTATGATAATAAAATCACAAAAAATTCTAAATTATATTTTGATTACCTCGGTGTTCGCACTTATTTTTTTAAAGTCTTGAATAACTTCTTTATCAGTCGATAGACTAAGGCAGTTATTATTAACATCAATATCTAAAATCACAGCTTCAACCAAATCGCCTTTGTTAAAAGCAACATCTCCAACGTTGTCTCTGTGAACTAAACATTTAACCTCAATGTTTGGTACCTTTCCCGTATAGTTGCCGTTTTCAAATTTGGTGACAGTAAAATTGATTACAAAACCTTGTTTAAAGGAACACATTTGCCGTCCTACAAATACATAATTCAATAAAGTTTCAAAGATGTTGCATGAAACTTACAAACCTTTTTTAGTGTCAGATAGTTTTGTTTTCATTAAACTTTGTTCTTGTACGTATCCCTTTAACATTTCATAATTTATCGACGCATTTGGTAAAATGCAATCATTCACTTGCATACTGAATGCAATTTTATTATTTTCCTTAAAGTCGATAACCTTTCCTATTACTGTTTGGTTTAGGTTTAATTTACTTTCATCTATATCAGCAAGATATTTTCCCGATATTTTCTGTAAAAAAATTATTTTATCTATCAAAATGTTTAGCCTAATTAAAGGACAACTTACAGAAATATGAATTAAACCATCGATGTTGCCCATTCCTTTGACAAACGCTCCAATTTTATGAATTTCATCGATAAATAAAGGTACCAGCATTCCCAACTAAAAAAATATATCCTTAAAAATATTCAATAACAAAAAAAGATAATAATTTACATACTTTTAAACCCTCTTTAGTCGCACACAACTCTTGCGTTTTAGCCCAATTTATAAAACATTTTCTCAAAGTAACGATCTGTAAAATAACATTTTTAATACTGTGCTTTATGCAATAAAATAATAGAATTTCCATACCGGTTTAGGATAATTTGATAGACATAAAATTTCTTCTAAAATGTCATCTTTTTTGTAAACTTTAGCAAGCAATTGACAATTTAAAGGAAAATCAGAAAGTTGAGATATTGGCAAAAAAGCTTTAAATCCATTCTTAATTAATTCAACAGTGAAACCATTTATAGATTTATCTATAATTTTGCCCGAAACAATCTACACAAATTAATAAGAATAAGTGAGTGGAAAAAAAAATAATAAAATCAAACTCACTGCTCCTATTTGAAAATCTTGTACAATTACAGTAGAACTATCAACAATTCTATCAGAAATCTGAAAAATAATTTAAAAAAGATTACATTTCAATATTTTATAACAAATACACAATCTTACCTCTAAAGATAATAAAATGCGGTTAGTTTCAGAAAAACACTTCTCTACGCAGCACTTAACAACGTCACCAACCTTTATTTGCGCTTTATGCGTCCAATCGGTTTTAGGAGCAAAACCCTTTTCAAAAAAATATTAATAAAAACTAAAAACAATTAAAATTCTCTTTAAAATACTTTAAAATCATTGTAGAATGAAATTAAATATCCATTCTCCATTATTCTTGCAATGCATCCTTGAGTTTCCATGCCCGGTTGTGCATCGTTAAAAGAAGTTATAATTGGAAGAATATTGGATACCATAGAAGATTTATGACTAAGAACAACCAGCTTTTTTTCATAATCACTCTTTAAAACCTAAATAAATTTTAAAAAAAATATTAATCAATCATCATTAGCAATCCATATAAAATAATAGAATAACTTACAACACATGATAAAATCTGTCCTGGTTTATACTTTTTTCTCAAATCTCCTTTCGAACTATCAGATTCATACAATGATGGGATAAAACCCCTCGTATTTTCTCCGATAGTTAAAGCGATACCATTTTGTTGCTGCTTAGTCACCACGCCCTAAGAACAAAACAAGTATGTACTAGAGAATAGAAAAAAGTTCAGATCATCCTATTGAGAAGATAGAAACCTTAAACTTGTCTCCTGGCATAATATCTTCAACGTGAAGAATTTCTTTACTTATAAAATCGCTAAAGAATTAACTTTTGTGTAAGAATACTGTACAATTTAAATAAAAACAAAGAATATGATTTAAACAATACTTACGATTTTAATGAAAATTGTATAAGATTATCCATCGTCGATAATTTCAAAATTCTACAGCTATAACAGGTATTAATTTCTATATTAAGACTAGCGCATCAACAAAATTAAACAAATTAAATATTTACCGATAAAGGGATCCTATTTGAAACGTTCCTTTAAATTCTTCTTCACCATCGCAGTCGGAATGTGATTTCTAGAACAATAATAATAGTGTATAACTATCTACAAATATTAGCATATGAAAATCGTTACTTTTAAAAATCCTTTACAGAATTTATTAATAGCAAATACAGCCATAGAATTGCTTATTTTTTCAAGTTTTGCGTCTTCAACAAAATCTCCGTAACGCAGACCACCAAATGGATTTTCACAATTTAAACGTAAATGAGAAGTTTGAAAAGAAAGATGAATAGTTTTTGTTAAAGGATGTGTATACAAAATACGACCTTTAACCTAAAGAAAAATGTCAGAATTATGTTTTAACTCGGCTCATCAGAGAAAATGTATAAAATTAATTTAAAAAAACTTCTCAATTACTTTTTGCAGAGCGCTGTGAAAACCACTACTCTTATATGGTTCAGAAAAATTCGCAGAATTAACGACAACTTGTCGTTGACCAAACTGACCAACAGCTCCATTTACACCCATCTAAAATTCCAATTGAATACGAATAATTATTGGTATATAATTAAATTTGTTTAAAATACAAAAACCTACTTTAACAATTTGTATAGATAATAATGTTCCTGGAAGCAAATCAGAAAAAGGTGTAGCATCTTTTTCCAACTGAAATAAATACTTTTACTAAATAAATCTATTTTTAAAGTTAGCAAAACTTATACGTACAAATACTTTAGAAACTTGTTTTGGCATTGCCGTCAAGTTTATAGAACGAATAATTCCAGGCGAAAATTCGTTTATTTGATTAATTGCACACATGACAAGTTGCCCTATTACTAACTTTCCTATAACCAAACAAAAGTTAATTAGACTGTATTTGTTAACCTCTTAAAAATTTAGTTACCACTTGGAGAAGCCACTTTGTCCATCAGGAAAGCGGTAATTCCAGATATACCAATATCCATTGTATAACCATGATCCTCAATATTCTTAACGGCTGCCATTATTAACTAAAAAAAACGGGAGAAAAAAAAATTTCAAAGCAATTTAAAATAGCAAATAACATTACTAATTATAATACCATTTCTTTTTGTAAAAATGAAGTCGCTAAATCGCGATACAAATCTGATGGCTTAAGAGTGAGGGTAACATACGACTTCTTGCCCGGTCTTAACTTCACATCTTTTACTTTACAAATGACATAATTTCCAATTTTAAACATGTCTTTTAAAGAAGATGGACTCTAAAATATACGCTTGTAATTACTATTTCTATATTTGTTAATTTGTATAAAAATTACGCTGCTATCATCTTTAGAATTAATATTTTCACTAAAGCTTTTCAATTGATCGGTATAAGGATCCGAGATATCTGTTACCGATACATGGCCAATCAATGAGTTAGGTAAACTTATCACCAGTTGATACTTTTTGATTTTTTGAACTACTCCCAAAATCAAAGTTTCTTCCATTATTGACTAGATTAAAATGCAATAAAATTTGATGTTAAAAAATATAATGTCTACAATTTTAAAGTATAATACTGTAGACTACCTGAGAGTTTATAAGTGAAGTTGAAGCTTTCTGAAATTCCACCGTGGTAGTCACTTCTTTATTAGATACTTCATCCTTTGATTTATTTTTGCTGTCATTTGCTTTTCTTTTTTTAGCGTCATGCTTTAATAAAAATTACAATTTTTATAACTATCAAATCAAGTAAACGTGCATTGATATTTGTAAGCAAGAATAACAATACTATACTTTGAACAAATCGTCGTCTTCTTTTTCAGGTTCACTTCGCGGTCTTTTTTCAGCTGCAGATGTGCTCTGTTTTCCTCGAGGAAATAAAACGTCTTCCATCGCAGTTATTTTAATTTCTTAATAATCTTGAATTCTATATTTCTCGAACACCTTTAAAATAAAGTTGAAGTAAAAAAATAACCTAAACTGATTTGGCTCACGATCCCACGTGCTCGAAAGGTTCGATAAACAGTGCTGTCGCAACAAACCAACTTTTCCTAAAATACAAAACAAAAATTTAGAAATTTTAGTCTATTTAATTAAATAAATAATAAATTTAATTATATTTACAAAATAATAATTTCTAACTACATAATTATATTGTAATATTTTACCGCATATTAAACCGGCTAAATAATTTGCTTGCCGGAAGTAAGAGTAAACAGGAAGTTGAATATTTTTCTGCTGTCGACTGATCGAGTGACCTTGGAAGATTTGTGAAGCACTTTTGAGTTCGTTTAGGTAATGTATTTTATAATTATTTTTATAATATAATTATTGATTTAATAATATACGATATTATAATATGACTTAATTATCCTGGTAAAATATTCGTTTATACTTACAAGTAAAAATTTGGTACAAATTATAATGCACTTTTTATACGTGATTGGTTGGCTCATAAGCAGTTCTGAATTTTTTGGATTTTATTAATATTGAATCTTTTATTAATGGTAAAATAATAATCTATACATTTTAGATTTTAACTATTACAATGGCTGGAGAAGCACATGGAGAAGAAGCTAATTTGAAGGGAATTTCTAAATATTTCAATTCGGTTACACTTAAAGGAAGAGCAAATGTAACGAACACAAAATAATTATTATTCTTACAATTTGAGTTATATTACATCTATTATTTTCTTAGGTTTCGAAGGCTACTTACGCTGGGATTGCACTTATAGGGCTTTATTTGTACTTAAAGCCGAAGAAGGCGGCCGCACCAGCAAAATAAATTATGTTACTTGTTTAGAAAAACATTATTGTCTAGACCTTAAATTTATAAATTTACTTTTTTTTCTTGGTTTTGCAAACCGATGGATAAATTAAACCCGACGTTATTCAATGTTATCCATATAGTTAATAAATTTAGTATAAATTAAATCGATAAATATGTAAATAATTTATATACCGTATTCGAATCAGATTGCCCTCTCGTTAAACAACTAAGTTTATCTTGCGTACTATTTTCATGTCAATCTTTATAAATACCATGAAATCTGCTTAATGTGGACACTAATCGAGACCGCCGTTAAGTTTTTTTTTATCATTTTATTTATAATTAATTATAGTCTATAGATTATATAAGCTCAACTCATAGGTATTATATCGTATAGGGCCTACAGTCTGTACGTCCCTGTGAAACACATTACATGTAATGTGTTTAATCATCAAACATCTGGTTAAAAACATCAAAATAATAACTCCAAAATGTTAGCTATTATACCGTACCTAATTAAATTCGACGTTTTCTATTCAGTGAAACGTCCGCCCCATGGTCAGTTTTTCTACTGCAATTAGTGGTAGAAAACTTAGAACGGCTGCGCTGCCGTTCAACCTAAAATAATGGTGCTCTATTCCATGTTAATCTACTCGTTTTACTTTAATAATCAGAAGTGAATTCTTCAAAGTTTGAAACATATCGGAAAAGGTCCACTAAAAATTGCAAGTGTTTCATATACGTCTTACAGTCAGGCATTACATAAATTATTTATTCCATAAATATTATTAAAATGTAAAATAAAACAGTATATTCGAAAACATTACAATCAAACAATACAAACACTGACTAGCGTTAACATTTGGAGTTGTTTTCCATTGATGAATACGCGATGTACAATGCAATTGGTTATTTCACATATTCTGTCACTCAATGATAATAATTTTAAAACAATAAGTACAGTAGGTTACTTATAAGTTTAATTTAAAAGCAGCAAAATATTAATTATGAAAGTTAATTCATAATTATTATTATTCGTCCTACATTCATGACTGATCACTGATATAAATAAACTGATTGTTGGACGTAAATTGTCATCGATGATATAACACGTAACTTTTAAATTATGATAAAAATTCAACAATTTCGTTAACTGTTTATATATTGTCATTTTTTTTTTCGTCTTAAAATTTTTGCTTTAAGTAAAAAATACAGATTTTCAAAGTATCAAAAGTATTATTAAGTAGAAATACCTTTCTACAACTTGAAAAAACAAAACAAGAGTAAGCAAAGTTAATGTGATCTACCGGTAGCGATAAATTGGAAAATGATATTTAAAAAGTTGTTTAAGCTCGATTTATGACAAATCGTAACAATTGTGAAATATTATATTATTTTCCAATCGATTTCGAATTTTATCTTTTAATGCAGGTACTCTTTATTATCTGAAGCCGTCTTTGAATTATTTGAAATTAAAACTTAAAAATGAAAGTCAATCAATTAAATTATTATACTGTGTGTAAAATATAATATATATAAAAAACATTTATTAAATTAGTTGGTCCTTTGTATAAATTTACTTCTATGTTTTATCTACAAAACTGTACACTAGTCGAGTCATTTCTGTAAGAGATCCTATATTGTCACATTAAGTACAGTATTTTTCGTTCGTGCTCCGTCAACAACATAAACCACAACAAAAACATAATATTTACATTAAGTACAGCTAATAGTTATTAAAGGAATAATTAAATTAAACCTTAATCACATTATTCACAAGTCTTGAGCCTGGCGTCAAAATCTGAGGCTATTGTAACACAATGCTTATTGGATTTGGTTAATCAACTGAAGTATCGTGAGCAGAAAGCAAAGACTGCATGAGCGCAAGTCAACCACAAAAACGTTTTTAAACGCACGCGCATTAAAATAATGGCAGTGATGAAAAAAGTTCCATTTTCCTTTAAACTGTATCTATTAAACGTAGACACCGGAGACAAATTGATTGAGAAGCCCTCAATCGTATGAAACATTCGTTAGTAAAAACAATCGGTGGTACCTGAGGCGGAAGTATCAAAAAAAATAACGAGTTCAATTAATAACAGTACTGTTCACTTCGTACTAGCTGCAATAAATGTGCTGATGATGATACCTATGCTGGTGATGGTGATGATGATGAACTTTTGGTAGGCTAACGCTAGCTCCCGATCGGCTTTCACCATTTGAACTACTAGGTGTAATGGTGCCGCTTTTCCTGTAATAATGCTGAGGAATTTGTTGAGAGTTCCATGAAAGCGACGGCGCCGATGGTGGTACGCCGTTCATCGCTTGCGGCGTATATTTTAAATCAGTCTGATGTTCAGCGTTATAAATAGGTTTATGAACACAATTACCATTTTTTGAATAAGCGCAAGATGAAGAAGATGATGCGCGATTTGGAGGACAACGAGGTGCACCGGGAGCAGTGCAGGCACTGCTGTTGTCCACTCTTTTATTAGTGCATCTGACGGAGGTGTTATAGTTCGATCGACAACGAACCGTCAAACACACTACTGCAAACACAATGATAACAGTCACCGGAATGCAGATAATTAACGTAATTGAAAAACTTCCTAAGCTCGAACTTTCCGCTGAACCGGGTTTTTCCCAAGAATGATCTGTCATAGAAACGGCTACAAAATTAATTTAAATCGTTCGATTATAATATGAAATTTTTTTTAAAAAATGATATTTACCTTGATGCACGGTTAAGAGAGCTTCCTTGTAACTATATCCCATGGTATTAGCAACTAGGCACACGTATATTCCCGAATCAGATTCTTTAACTTCCGGTAGCATCAATTTATTTAGATAGTGACCGTCGCGCAACGCGATTTCACCCTTTTTCAATACCATAAAATGATTTCCTCTAAATTCGAATGTACTTCCGCTGGGAGGAGGCGTTGCGGCGTCATCGAGTTTTTTCAGCCACTAATAAAAACCCAATCAATCATTAATATTTATTTTTAACGCTCGAGCATTTTCTTATAAACGACATTTTAAACTTCAGAGAAAGCAACAAAAAAAAAAAGAAAATAAGATTTACAAAAAGTTGAAGCAAAAAATATATACTGGAACGATTCCAACAAGCTGAATTTGTTAGGATCATTACGTTCTGATGATAAATAGCTATTGAAAGTTTGTGGGAGAGAAGATCTAGGTATATACGTATAGAAACTTGAAGACTAAGTCAATTGGGAATCGGTGCACAGCAATTGCACCTGAGCACCTAAATCACTAAGCTAGGAGCGTGAAAATCGATTGGAGAATATTCTCTCCTGTCACCAAAAATATATTACTGTATATCGATGCGTTTAAGAAAACAAACGCGCATAAATGGAACTTTGAAACGTACCTGAATGTGGGGCTTTTGGTCGCTTTTGACTCGACATTGGAAATTTGCCATCCCTCCAATTTCAACGGTCGTATTTAGTGGATGAACTTCCGTAAGTTCCGGTTGACTAGGACCTGGTACTAAACCCAAATTCAATCAAATTATTTATTCGAACGCCCATTATTCATTTATTATTTTTAAAATAATTATTACCAATAACATCGACTGGAAAGGTTGCATTAATTGATCCAAACACATTTTTAACGATGCACATGTATTCTCCGCTATCGTTCTCTCGAAGACGAATAACTAAAGTCCATTTTTTAAATTCAATGTAATCTTTTTCCGCTTTCACTTCGTGTCCATTTTTCAGCCATAATACAGTTGGTAAAGGGTAACCCGTGGCGGTACATTTTAGATGAACGTAACTCGACATCGGCTTCTGAATAATGCCCTTCTGAGGACTCGGACTTCTTATAAATGTCGGTTTCGCTGCGCACACACAATTAACTTCAGACAATCATGATAATTACTCCTACAATAAAAAAGCACTTACATCCAACTGGACGATCTCTCGAACCTAAACTACCATCGATCTCGGTCAAATAACTCTCCTCGTCTATTTCTAAAATGGAAGAATTCTTTTATTAATAAATTTTGAAATCCACGGCTAAATCTTTTATTGTTGAAAAATAATTCGATTTACCTTTATCGTGGACTAGAAGTGAGAAACTTATTTCGACCGTTCCAAAACCGCTGATGGCTTTGCATACAAATGTCCCTGCTTCTTCTTGCGTTACATTATAAATGACTAAGGTAATTTTGCGTTGAATTTTGAAAGCCGTGAGAATCTGATGGTCGACCAATCGTCCATCCTTGTACCACTCGATAATGAGGCCGGGATTTCTCTCGACCGGACAATCGAGTGTGGCCGTCTCTCCTTCGTTTATCGTTATTTCATTCTCTCGGTTTCCTTTAATTTGTGGAACGCCTGTAAATAAAATAAATTGCATGATTCAACGATAAAATCGTAGATATTTTAAATTAAAAAAAACACTGTATTTTGGAGTTCTAGATAATGTGGTAAATATAATAAAATATTTTATCATCCAATTTTTATGCTCAAATGAAATATTAAAAAAAATTTTAAGAAATATACTTTAAATCTCAAGTGCTGTTCTGGTCTTAAACTCCGTTCTAGCTACAACTTTAATTCATTTCGTAAAAACATATATTTTTTTTGATGTCTTTGTAAAGCTTATAAAGAAAACAGTCATGCTTTTCACGCTATGGATTTAAAATAACAATGAACAGACCTACCCACTTGAAAAAGTCTGATCGCAAATTCAAATACTAAACATGAACAGAAGTAGCGTTCAAACGCACTTTTCCTCCAGTGGGTGTTTACTTTAAAATTTTTCTAATCTTCAAATTTCTATCTCGAATACTCCAGCTGCTTTTCTTTTATAAAGTCGTTCTCATAAACAATGTGCTTATTCCTACATAACATCATCATCAGCCCCTTACCAACACAAATTAGGAGGATGAACAAAATAAACAAGCCAACCGCAGTGATGGACTAATTTATATTTTTGCAACCGAAAAAGAAAACTCTCAATTTTTTTTTTTTCTCGCATGGTTTCACTTTTTGGACGACCAACTTTTGCAAGCCAAACGTTATTCAAAGACAAAAGCTTTTCAAATTTCTTTCTTTCTTATTTTATTTTTTTTCTCCCATTTTTATATGAATCTTATCTTCAAACACATACAGAAATAAGATGACAAAATACGGGGGCCTCATCTTTTGTACAATAAAAGCCATTCTTAGCTTTCAAGCAGCCCTGTATTGAAAAGCATCACCGTCAAAATCTCTGTAACGGCACTCATTTCAAAGACAAGATCAAGAAAAGGCGTTACGCTTCTTCAAAATGTCAATGATAGAGCAGCAGGGTTTGCTCGGTAGCTAAGATCTCGAAAAAAAAAAAAAATTTGAAGAAAAAAACATTTAACCAAACCAAAGACTTATAGGATATTAGTTTACTTTTAGGAAGCGTTAAAAAACAGACGCAGTAAATTATAAAAAAAAAAAATTATATATTTTTTCTTCTCCATCTTGGTTTTCTGTAGCAAAATGATGAATGAAGAGACATCTCAATGATAAATGAAGCAGTTAAGTAGTTTTCAAAGCACATGCACTCAAATATTTGACTCGGTCAAACATTTCTAAATATTTCACCCTCTTGCGAGCAACAAATCATAAAGCTTCGTTAGTTAAAACCAACTGAATAAACACAACTTACTCGTGCCTCATTTAGTTGCGCCGAAAAAATGCGAAATAAAACAATTTTTCTCTCGTAACATTTCGCGGCCGACTTAAAAACATCGTAAATGCAACTATTTTAGATTGGCAAATAGCTCTAGTCATTTCTTCGAAATATTTTTCAACATTTTAATGAAATACTATACCCGCGTTACGATAAATAAATCTAATCGGAGTTGGCGCAGGTGTTGTGCCTCTTAAATATTTTGACTGAAATAAATAGGAAATAGCACATTTATAAATAGACCTGCAAGTGCGAAAAACATACTAAAACTAAATTTAACTGCAAGGCGAAATATTCTGGTAATATTTTTTCATTATAAAAAAAATATTTTAAAAAAAACCGAATTTGGATTGCTTTTAAAATTAATTTTCTGCAAAATTCTCATCATTCGGCAAAATTTTAATAAGAATTTTTTTTTTTTTTGGAAAGGAAATCAAACTTTGATAGGAATAGCAAATTTTGCATCGCCGACATCAAATTTCTGAACTTTTCATTACAATTTTGAAGTGCAAAGGAAATAGAAAAAAACTCCCGAAACAGCCAAAAATTACTATTAAAAAAATGCTGCAGCGAGTAGATTTTAACATAAAAACATGCAAAAAAAAAAAAAAGATTAAAGTTTTATAGCTTGATAGTAAAACCGTACCGTATTCTAAGTGTGTCTCAAGAGGTCTACCATAAAATAGCATGGTAAACAAATACTATTAAAACTATTTTTACGCAATATTCCCGTTTTTATTGAAACATTCTATCCAGCCATAGTGATTCAACACCTTATTTTCCCGAATAAAATACACGTACGTTTCTAAAAAAATCTTCGCAGCCAAAATTACACAAAAGTAGTATTGATTATGGTGATATAACGTGATTATACACGTCATATACCCGTTAACAAAGAAATGTTCTTGAAAAAGCATTTTCAAATATTAACTAGAACTGGTGGCAGCATTTTTTCCACACTGTATTTGAGAATGCAAACTTCTCTAGTGGGGAAATGTTCAACCGCCGAGGCGAAAAACTCGAAAACATTTAGCAATTCAATTGCGAAACGTAATAAAATATGGGCATCTTTATTTATCATTTCCTCAAAGCGAAGTGTGACTATACGTAGCTTGACGTTTATTGGTTCATAAAGTCTTGGTCTCGAATTCTAGCAGCTTCGTCTGTCCTCAACCTCCAATTTAAAACGATGGCTGTTTTCGGTTCCTCGTGGGAATGATAAACGACATTCCATCGCCTATATTCCGTAATAAATTTCCTTAAATGTATTGCAACTTTGGAACTACTGGTAATATTTTAACTTCATGCACGCATTAAATTTCATTTACATATTAATACAGTACTTCATTGCAATTTATGAAGATAGCAGAAGTGTAAATATAGAAAAAGAGCCGAATTAGTTTTCGATATGTAATAATTACTCGTATTAAAATACAAATTTTCAAAATCAGTATAAATACGTGTATCATAAAATAATTTCAGCAAACATATAAAAACCATTTAAATAAATTCATTCTAAGAAAAATTTTAAAGTATTTCAAGATGACTATTAATTAAATTTTCTTCCAAGAAAAATGCATAAATCAAATTGTTAAGAAAAGAAGCGAATTCGTAGTAGTAGCTACTTTAGTTTATAAAATTGTTGCAATAAATATATCGTATCACGTAGTGCAGGGTCAATTCCCCTCTAATAGATAATCCACATGTACGAGAGAAAAGTAGAAAGAAAAACCATGGAAAACCTTATCGTTTCCGTTTTTTATCAAATCTATCGAACCGCGGAAATTTCGGCAAATTCATATTTAGAAAGTCTGGCAGACAGCTCGGCGCATCAGCATTTTGTATTTAACATCTGCCGTCAACTATAATATTTACTTTTAAATAAGTAAATATTGTCTTGAAGCATCACCGTCTTAAGGACTAAAAAAAAAGTTACCGGTATCTTCCACAAAAAAAAAGTTGGATTTCTAATTTACATAAAATGCTAAATAATTATTTCTTTGTATTACGTAATTGCAGCTAAAGTATTAATTTTATTATTTAACCAGAAACAATTCCCGCACAAGTAGTTCCTAAAATGTCTCTCTTACAAAAACCAATTAAAAGGGCTTGTGGCGCAACGGATAACGCGCCTGACTACGGATCAGGAGATTCCAGGTTCGAATCCTGGCAGGCTCGAATTTTTTTTCCCTTCAATCGTAATTATGCATTTTAAAGAGTAAAATAACTTAATCCCTTCATAAACAAAATCGTGCCGTATTATTTCTTTTCCCTTTTTTTTTTTTTTTTTCGGAAAAAAATAATCGTGTCATTCATACAGTGTGCCATATAATAAAGTTCCATTATAGCACAATAAAACGCAGTCACACGAAATTTCTATTTAAAAAAAAAAATAGTAACGACAAAGGAAAGAAAAAATAAATAAGGCCAGTGGTCAAATGTTACGGGTGACATCGTTTATTATCCAGTGAGCCTTAATGACCAAGAAAGCTTAATTGATAAGGAAAGCCAAACAGACTATTAGATGTGCAATTAAGCGGTGTAACGTAGCGTTAACTCCGAGCATTAAGAAGATCAATTTAAATAAATGATAATGTCCACCCGAACGCGGCATAAACTCACGTACCGTTACTCCATCGCCATTCTATGCGACCTAAATGTTTTTAGATGAGACATTTACCTTATCGGAGCTATAAACCGTTTTAATTTAAATAATTACGGCTTCAAATTTCTCTGCCAACACTTTCACCACTAACCGTAAAAGCTTCACACAAAAAAAAAAAAACATCTTTTATAAAATAAAACCGCAGTATAGTTAGCTACGCAGCAATCATATTCTATTTACATCCACCTAAAATATTAAAAAGCAATAAAATGGCACGGAGTAAGTACTTAGATTTTAATTTAAAGGCAATTTAAAATTTTTTTAAAAATGATTGAAGGGTAATAATAGTAGCAGTTTAAGTATTAAATTCATTTGTCGGTACTGTATGTATACGTCGTGGTTGATGAGCAAGTCTGGGTTTGTTTAGTTTTTTTTCACATAAAAAAAAATTCTGCCAATACAGTATTTAACTTGGCACTCACTGCAAAGTTAGTACGGTATCTTACGAAATAAAAATAAGTTCATATGTTGCCGATGAACGACAACAATAGTCTTCTACTGTAGTTTCACCTATTAATCTAAGTCAATTTCAGCTTTGTTTAGACTTTAAAAATAGCAAAAATTTAGTTAAATCACTAATTTAGATGTCAGTCGGTCTTCAAGTCCAGTATATTTCTAGCAATAAGCTTAGTGTTCTTTTTTTTTTAGAAAAAAAAATAAATTAAAAAACCTTAGTATTTTCAATTACAGTAGTGCTAAACAAAACAGGCAGCAACCATTATGTTA